>CAJNDS010002235.1:733374-773374 GCA_905221605.1 Symbiodinium natans | reverse complement strand
GTTGGATGCATGGAGGATGGCGCTCAGACCCACTGCAAACGACATCAGGTCAGGGGTCTAGGGTCTAGGGTCTAGGGTCTAGGGTTTAGGGTTTAGGGTTTAGGGTTTTGGGTTTAGGGTTTTGGGGTTTTAGGGTTTTAGGGTTTAGGGTTTAGGGTTTAGGGTCTAGATTAAATTAGTGAGGGTCGCTAAGCCCTAAACCCTATCCCAGACCAGAGTCACAGCTCTCTGCAGCCGCAATGCTCACCAATACTCCTCTTTTTCAAGCGGTTGATCTTCAAACCCCTAAACCCCTAAACCCCTAAACCCCTAACCCTAAACCCCTAAACCCCTAAACCCCTAAACCCCTAAACCCCTAAACCCCTAAACCCCTAAACCCCTAAACCCCTAAACCCCTAAATCCCTAAACCCCTAAACCCGACACCGTAAACCCCTCTCACCAAATTTGGTGTGTGCCTCCCCTCCCCCCAGAACAGTCGAAGCTGGTTTCGCTCTCTTTACACGGTCCACGGGTTATATGTGGTTTTATTAGGGAGGAGTTTACATAAGCTTAAAAGGGGCAGCGCTGCCCGGCAATTGATTTTAAAGGCGCGCCGCGTGGAATTTTCTTATGGCACCCGGACTATTTGACTGAATTCAGGGTCCCACCGCACAGCCGCACCGGTCGCGGTGTCCTGCATCGCCCAGCCAATATGACTTTATTGCGGGAGCCCGCACGAACAACCCTAAACCCTAAACCCTAGACCCTAGACCCTAAACCCTAAACCCTAAACCCTAAACCCTAAACCCTAAACCCTAAACCCTAAACCCTAAACCCTAAACCCTAAACCCTAAACCCTAAACCCTGAACCGCCCGAAGCCCTTAAGGAATCCCAAGCCTCGCTTCACTGCCAGGCCCCTTACATGGCAGCGGCGGGACCAGCACCGGCTAGCAACCGGGTAGCGGTTGAGGGTTGAGGGTTGAGGGTTGAGGGTTTCGGGTTTAGGGTTTAGGGTTTAGGGTTTTGGGTTCAGGACCTTAAGCCCTAAACCCGAGACCCTACCTAGACCCGAAACCCGAAACCCTGCGTAGACCCTAAACCCGAAGCCCGAAACCCAAGATCCTGCACTCGTATCCCACCTAGTAGTCCCAGGGACGGCCTTTCTGTCATGGGGTTTCCGAAATTTTCCGAAATTCGGGGTAAGGGAATCCTACTATTTAGAGGGGTTTATACTAGAAGTTCCCTCATTGTCGAGGCATGCTAAGGAACTCCAAAACCTTCAGCAGGCCGAGTGTGCCTAGACCCTAAACCCTAGACCCTAAACCCTAGACCCTAAACCCTAGACCCTAAACCCTAGACCCTAAACACCCTAAACCCTATACACCCTAAACCCTAGACCCTCAACACCCTAAAACCCTTTAGGCCCTAAACACCCGAAACCCTATTAGCCTTAAACCCGAAACCTGATAAACCCTCAACCGCATGGGCGGCCGAAGGTGATGGTGAAGCCTGCTCTGTGCTGGATTTAGGGTTTAGGGTTTAGGGTTTAGGGTTTAGGGTTTACGGATTAGGCCTTACTTCAACTCAACACCCCTAGACTACCGGTTTAGGGGTTAGGGTTTAGGTTTTGGGGTAGTCAGGAATATGCCTTATTCATATTAAGCATTCCTATATTAAGTAAGGTATTTTCCTTAGTTAAGGGGTATTGGGCTCTTTGGGGGGGGGTTCAGGGGTTTAGGGAGTTTGGGTTGCGCGGCGTCTTTGGGCCTGTGGTTTTACAGTCCCGGGTTTGGGTCCAGGCTCCTTGAGTCTAGGGGCCTGGGGTTTAGGGTTTAGGGTTACGATTTATATAGGGTAGGTCTACTGCCCTTTGTTCCCTGTGCAGTTTAGGGTTTAGGGTTGTTCTAGCTCAGAGGCTTAGTAGAGACTGCATGGTAATTTGGCGATTCTGTGGATTCTGGGCTGTGCGGATTCAAGGGTTTAGGGCTTGGGGTTTAGGATTTTAACCCCCTAGGCGGCAAGAATCTACTCCACCACCCTAAAGCTAGACCCTAGACCCTCGACCCTCGACCCTAAACCCTAAACCCTAAACCCTAAACCCTAAACCCTAAACCCTAAACCCTAAACCCTAAACCCTAAACCCTAAACCCTAAGCCCTAAGCCCTAAGCCCTAAGCCCTAGCCCTAAACCCTAGGCAGCCGCGCCGCCATTCCTGTCGCTGGCTCGTCGCAGGTCTTGGGGTTTGGTTTTTGCGGGCCCGCGCTTTGCAGGTTCAGGGGACTTGGGGGCTGATGCTGGGGTTTTTTGGTTTAGGGTTTTTGGTCTTGAGCTTGGGTCTTGGGGTTCAGGGTTCCATTTTTTTTTGGGGGGGGGATTTGGTGTTTGTAGGGGTTGAGCGGTAAGAGGACATGGCTTTTTAGCCTGGAGGTTGCTGCTTGTTTGGCTTGAACCCAGAGGGATATAAGTCAGTGTGCAGGCTTCAGGGGTTTAGGGCTTAGGGAAGTTTAGGGTTTAGGGTTTAGGGTTTAGGGTTTAGGGTTTAGGGTTTAGGGTTTAGGGTTTAGGGTTTAGGGTTTAGGGTTTAGGGTTTAGGGTTTTAAGGAATCACCTGTGAGACGTTGGCTGCAGTGTAGGCATCCACTCCATGAGTCCAAGCATCATAATGAGGAGCATCCCCAGCTTCCAGGACATGCAGCTGCCCATAGAGACTAGTACCTGTAATGGAAAGAGTAAGTCTTAAAGACTAAGACTAAGACTAAGACTAAGACTAAGAGTAAGACTAAGAGTAAGACTAAGACTAAGACTAAGACTAAGACTAAGACTAAGACTAAGATTAAGACTAAGAGTAAGACTAAGACTAAGAGTAAGAGTAAGAGTAAGACTAAGAGTAAGAGTAAGAGTAAGAGTAAGAGTAAGAGTAAGAGTAAGACTAAGAGTAAGAGTAAGAGTAAGAGTAAGAGTAAGAGTAAGAGTAAGAGGAGGAGTAATAGCAATAGTAATAGGAATAGTACTAGTATGAGTATCGTCGTAGGAATAGTACTAGCAATGGTAGTCGTAATCGGTAATCGAAATAGTAATAGTAAAGGAAAAATCGTGATAGCGTTAACCGTGATAATCGTATGAGTACTGCCAGTACTCACGGTAACAATGGTAATCATACTAGCAGCTGTAGCGTAATCATAACCTAACAACAGGAACCACATTAATACTACAAGGACTTCGCGCCCCGCATCATTTGCGTTTTTTTGCTCTAGCTAGGTTCACTTGTAAGCCCCCTTTAACCAACAAAGGGAATCCTTGTTTCATTCCTACCGTACTATAGGGGTCAGAATTATTACTAATATTATTCCCTTATATATTATGTCACTATAAACCCCCCGACTTCCTATTCTATTTTTTAAAGCCCCAAGAGTACTCTGGAGCCGAGCATGTTTACGGCTCAGGGTTTGGCATTTTTTTTTTGGGGGGGGGGGGGGGGGTTACGCAAGTAAGGGAGCCCTAGCATAGACCCCCAAAGAGTAGGATTCCCGTAAAATCATAACAATAACAATGATGAATCATAATGGTAGAAGTAACAATAACCCTGTGCTTCAATAACAATTATTAATAACAACAAGAATCATAATAGTACTAGTAACAATATCCCTGTGCTTCCACGCCCATACTTTTCCCGGTCTTGTTTGGTCGACCCCATTTTCCCCAAACTCGACCCATTTGTCCAACGGCTCAAACGATGCATACAACTAATATTTTAAAACGCTCGACCCCAAATCCCCCCCAACCGGGTCTGAGATGTTCAAAGGACACGACCGCAATTTACCCAACACTCGTTGATCGGTTGTTTGTTGAGGCGACCCCGTTTTCCCCTCCAGTCGACCCCATTTCCCCCCGCACCAAAAAAAACGTGAGAAAACCGTGAGTAGTCGTGAGTAGGCCCTGGCCTGGGCAGATTTCAGCTTACCTCTGTTGGTAGACCCCAACTGCCCCGTGAGAAAGCGTCAGAAATCGTGAGAAGTGACCACCCTCGGAGCTATTGCACAGACTTCGAACCAAGTCTGCGGGGATTTTGGGGTCGACTGGGCTCAAGCCCTGAACATTTTCTGGGGGCAGATTGGGGTGGTGTGGGCCTCAAAGCTCCCAAACCGAAAGGGGTAAATTGGGGTCTTGTGGGCTGGACAGGTCGGCTTCAGGTTTGGTATGGTGAGGGGTGAAATTGAGGCCTGGCTTTTCAGGTTTTTTAGGCGACCTGAGCAAACCCGGTCTTCGTCGAGACTCCCGGGTTTTCCCTGGTCTTCGGTTGCATAGGGTAACAGTTATTATCATGGTGATACGAAGAATTCTAATGATATTAATCATGCTAATACTACTAATAATACAAATACTGCTAATAATACTAGTAATACTAACAATACTAATAATAATACTAATAATACTAATAATGATAATAATACTAATAATACTAATGATATTAATAAGACTAATAATACTAGTAATACTATTCATATTAATCATACTAATCATACTAATAATACTAATAATAATAATAATACTAATAATACAAATAATACTAATAATATTAATGATATTAACAAAACCAAAAAAACAGGACCCTACTAAGGTAACCTAATTTCGGAAGGCCCCATTTCCAGTCTCGCCAGCGCAGGGCGGACCCACGGTCCGCACTGCTGCCACCGGTGTTGTGAAGCAGCCTGCCGAGGCACCGGTCACCCTGGTAGTGTTTAGGGTTTAGGGTTTAGGGTTTAGGGTTTAGGGTTTAGGGTTGCCCGGGACCTCACGGGTTCCCACACTACTTTAGGGTTTAGGGTCCAGGGTTTAGGGCTACTATCCATTGGTTCCCACCAAGATTATAAGGATAATGAAGCCCAATTAATATTTGAGGGGGGGAACCTAGGGGGGGGCCCCCAGCTCTAAGTGACCAGAGGGTTAGAGATTATTAGAGATCCCTAGCAAAAGGCCCGGAGTTCCTCGATGCTTGCACTAGAAAGTTCCTGCTTCAAGGGTAAAGCCGTCTTAGTGCCTCCTTCATGTTGGGTAAGGCTTTTCATGCTGCTATTGGTGGGCGACTAGCAGTGGGAACCCTGCTACACATTCGTGTGGAACTCCGGGCGCGGACATGCCAAGTGTGCGGCAAACACTAAACCCTAAACCCTAACCCTAAACCCTAAACCCTAAACCCTAAACCCTAAACCCTAAACCCTAAACCCTAAACCCTAAACCTCGTGTAGGGAAAGACTTCGAGCTGCAGCGTTGTCAGGCTCTGCGCCTGCTGAAGGAAGGCTGGGCTGGGCTGTGGTACCTCAAAACAGCCCCCTGGGTTCGGTTTAGGGTTTAGGGTGTAGGGTTTAGGGTTTAGGGTTTAGGGTTTCGGGTTTAGGGTTGAGGGTTTAGGGTTTAGGGTTTAGGGTTCAGGGTTTAGTGTTTAGGGGAATGAGGTACCCTACATAATTCCTTAAAGGGTATATATATATATAGGGGATATAGGGTACTGTACCTCATTCCCTCATAAAAACCAGCCAGGAAAGCCCCAGGATCATAAACTGAACCATCCCAACATGCTATCCAAACCCTAACCCCCAAACTTTAAACCCTAAGCCCTTATAAGTCCTAAGGTTTAGGGTTTAGGGTTTAGGGTTTAAACCCTCAACCCTCAACCCTCAACCCTCAACCCTCAACCCTCAACCCTCAACCCTCAACCCTCAACCCTCAACCCTCAACCCTCAACCCTCAACCCTCAACCCTCAGCCCTCAACCCTCAACCCTCAACCCTCAACCCTCAACCCTCAACTCGACGTAGCTTCAGGGCGAAGGCTGAATTTCGGCAATCCACTAGCCCCACTAGCCATGTTTTCCGGAAACTATTGTTTGTGTGGCGTCCTCGCCCCCTCTAAGTAGGGATATAGGCATACGGTTTGGGGTTGAGAGTTTAGGGTTTAGGGCTTGGCTTAGTAGGGAATCAGGGAGTTGTCTACACTCCCTGTATTAGCTCCCGACTAGAACTAATGAGGCCCTAAACCCTAAACCCTAAACCCTAAACC
This sequence comes from Symbiodinium natans, assembly GCA_905221605.1. NCBI lineage: Eukaryota > Dinophyceae > Suessiales > Symbiodiniaceae > Symbiodinium > Symbiodinium natans. The sequence goes on along the minus strand of CAJNDS010002235.1, from coordinate 767,337 downwards.
CTAAACCACTCTTTCATATATAATATAAATGTTAATGACTTTGCGGGCAAGGTCATATATTTAGCGGGCAAGGTCATATATTTAGTGGGCAAGGTCATATATTTAGTGGGCAAGGTCATATATTTAGCGGGCAAGGTGACCGCTGGCGCCTCTATGCTGGCTTCCTCGGAATTTTAGACCCTCACGTTCTAGCTGGAGCACTCCAGCTCCAGCATCACATCTCTGATCACTGCAAGTAGTAAACCAGCTGTGAGCCAGCTCTTGTTTGGCGGGGCACTCCAGCCCACTTCCAGAGCCGGGCACTCCATGTTTCAGGCCAGCTGGGACTTTCAATACAGCGGTTTTAGGTCTGGGCTCTCTGCCGTGATAGCAGAGGGTGCTGCGACAAGCCTTTGTGACCGCTCAAAAACCAACTCTCTTCCTCCACCTCCAGTTCCTTGTGAGCCACCCCGTCAACTCGAATTGGGGATGCTCACGTTTAGACGTGGTTGCTTGTCTGGCGACTTCATCATAGATTGAGCAGCAAATCTAGAAGTTATGCTTAGAACGGCCTCTAGAACTCGAGTTCGGGCGTGTTTCCCTAGGTGGAGGAGCGAGTTTATTTCCTGTTTCGGTAGGAGATCGAGATCTCGGCTGCAGGTACTGCCTGCCAGCTTGTCTGATGTTTCGGGTGGTGTTTCGATGTGCTCCATTTAGAAAGTTTCGGGTAATTTAGCCTTGTAGAGATTTGGGGTGGATTTCCCAAAAAATTTTAGAGGGGAGCTTCGCTCCCCTCCAAAATTTTTAGGAAATCCACCCCAAATCTCTGCAAGGCGACCCTGCAGGGATTTTCAGGTGATTTCTGGGTCAGGGAGGGGAGCTTCGCTCCCCTCCCTGATCCAGAAATCCATCTGAAAATCCCCGGACTTTTGTAGATAATATATTATAAGGCCCTATAAATATTCTAACATCATTCTATTAGCGGTTTTCCTTATAATTACAAAACCCCATTTAAAATCACTAAAAGTATAGTAATGTGAAGAGATAAAGAGAGACAAGTGAACAAATATACGAAAATAGAAATCTCTTCGTACTTCCTTTTCATTGTTCACTTGTACATCTTTTTCCAAGGAGTTACAATCTTTTTCTGTGTTCACCTGTCATGTTATTCACTCTTCACGGTGAATCTTGGGTCTAGAGAATGACAGTACAAGGATTCACTCACTTGTGCTGTCATGCTCTAGACCCAAGATTAACCTTAAAGGCCCCGTTGTTCTTTCACTTAGTTCGCGCTTATTATAATATAGTTCGTGCTTTCATTACAACTATATTATAAGCGCGTACACGTGAAGAGAACACCATAAACACTATTAATAGTATTATAAGGGAGTTTACGGACGCATGAATACTATTAATAGGGGCTTATGGGTGAACGAAACATGAACGGCCAAGTGCTCAGGGTCTTATTGTTAGGCCGTTGGCTTCCTCGTAATCAAGGATGACTCAATTTCTGAGAGACGAGGGTAGTGACAGTGAGGAAGTCATTACACCGCTCATGCTGGACGGAACTTACCTGTCAAGGAATTTTGCTACTTTAGGACCTTTCCTAACCTTACAGAGGCCGTGTGCAAAAGACCCCCAAATTTAGGTATTTTATAGGGTTTTCGTGCACTCACTTCGTTCACTTACAAAACCCCCACAAAATATACTAAATTTAGAGCTTTTGGTACGTCCTTAGGGATGAGTCTATGAACTGGCCCGAGTACCCCCTTAATAATAGTACGAACGAAGGTAATAAACGCACGCTTCGTTCGTAATATTATTATAGGGGCATAAAGGACGTACATTATAAGCCCCAATATAATAATACGGGCCTTACGTTCACTTCATGCATTCTTTATAAGTGAACTGGCCCGTAGTATTATATTTGTAGGGGCTTTTAACGAGTCCTTTAATGCGGTAACTTGTCAATGGTGGTTTTACTGCGTTCATTCGTGCCCCAAATTTAATATTATTATTGTAATCGCGCACAAGTTTGCATTAACATAATACTATTAAAGGGGCGCTATGAATGAGGCAGTAATACGGGCTAGTTCCCCCACAGCTGTCTCCAGGCCGTTCATCCTAATGGTTGCTTCCTTGGGACCCCTTCATTCATGGTCTAGTTTCAATCACACCTGACAGCCGTGTACAAGAGGTGAATGGTGTAACAACTGGACGGGATTCATGAAGGTAATTCACTGACTGTGAGGAAGCCATTACAAGGAATCTCTTGAGTCATTCATTCCCTTATTACCGCCGTTCCACCATTCACAAGCTCTCGGGATACTAGAAGATAAGAAGTGTAGAGAGCATATTAAATGCACTTGTAAGTTTGCGCACGAAGTGAATTTAATGTGGGAACGAACGAATAGAATGATACCGGGCTAGTGAAGATAATATTCGCCCGGGATAGTACTAAAGGTGTGAATGTAATGAACACTATGAAGAGAGTAAGTTCACTGCATTATAATACAAGTGCACGAAGTAAGCGCGTGATTTAATGCATGAACTGGCGAACGAAGTCCATACAAAATTTATAATGGAAATATAAGGATGAAAGACGCGTGATTTCCATATTAAATTTTTGTCTTTTAACGGGCTAGTAATTTAGTATATTTTCATGCGTAATCCTTATAAAATATACTAAATTATAAGCCCTTACAATATTATTATTATTATCGCGGCTTCACGAATAAACTTATTGCCGCGTGTACAGATAATAGAATAATAGTACGAAGTGTGTGAGTGAACGAAACACGGTGGGAATCGGGGCGTGCGATGTTCATGGGTACGGGCCCTATGGGCCCTCAAGGTGCTTCAAGGTCGCTCGATTTGACTCCCTCCAGGCTTCAAGCGGATTCCCAACAACACGCAGGGGGTTCTAGATGAGAAACGGAACGGGGGGCATGACAAAGCTCCTACACACATCCCGTAAACTTTGGCTCAAGTTGGACTTCTCTCCCTTGTCCGGCTTTTAATGCGCCAGGCCTGCAATTGCCTCCCCAACCCTAAGCATGCTGCAATTGCCGGATTCAGAGTATCGGCATTGCCGTTCTCCGATTGTTTGTCTTGAGCCCTATGCCTTTCTCAAAGTAGTTTGAAGCCACGTTAAGATGCGCAGTCTGTCTGTTGGAAACCCTGAAGTTTTCAGGATGGCGGATGATGGAATTGATAGAGGCAAGTGGGTGTGGAAATGCCTTGAATGTCAATGCACTGCACACGTGCAGTTTTCATGCCTGATGTGAGTCGAGAGCACTGCGCGGGTATGGGAGCACACAGTTTCTGGCTGGCAAGCGCCCGTGTCTCAACAAGCAGCAATTGTCTTCAAGTCCCGGTGCCGCCGGTATCCGCCGGTGCCTCTTAGGACGCATCGCTTTCGCGCGGGGCTAGAAGTGGTGCCTTCCCAAGTCAAGCGTCGTTGCAAGCGAGGACCTGGCGGGCGACCCGCGGCTGCCCGTCACCTCGTTGACAGCACTTACGCAGCTCCAGGCTTCTCCGTCCATTCTTCCACCTGTCAACCGCCACAAGCTACTGTACGCCTCCGGAAGGACAGCCTGTCCAGGGGGCTCATCTTCGACGTCGAGTATCCGGAGCTTTTCACCATCTTGCAACGCCCCCAAAACCCCTCCTACATCCAGGGCGCGAAGTGCCCGCAACCCCTGAACCTAGATCTACTAGAGGGTTTAGGGCTTCGGGTTGAAGAGCCCTCAACCCCTGAACCTGTTGCATCCAGGCCTCGAACAAGTTGCTGAGAAAAAGTTGTTAACATCTAGCTTGCAGCCACGGCGCGATGAAGCCACAGCACAGTACTCTGATCCCTGAACGTACAAATCCCTAATCCCTAAACCCTGAACCCTAACCCTAAACAGCCTAAACGGGTCTTGGGTTCCGACACTTCCTGCCTGACGGTGCAGAAGCCCCAGTTGCAGTGTCTCTCAAGGCTGGAGCTGCTGACCCAGTCCCTCAGCGCCGTGGAGGAGGCAGTGATGGACAGCTTTCACTGTGGCACGTGCTTGGTTTTGCGATTCGTGGGAGGCCGCATCGATGTTCAGTGAGGTTTCCGCTGATCCAACGGAGGGCGTGGCTCGGCTCAAGGCAGAGCCAGAGGCGATGAAGCTGAAAAGTGTGAAGACGTGGCTCAGGTCATGGAGGTCTTTCTCTGCTGCGTCAGTCCGGGCCCTAGAGCCCTTGATTTTTTGGCACCATGCTCCCGATTGCCATGATTGCTTGTGTCCTGAGCCGTCAGTTTCTGCTTGATGGTGGGATGATCAACTTGCTCCGCACTGCATCCTTGCCGCGCAAGTGTCAGCAAGTGACCCTGATTTCGGGCCTTGCAAGTGTGGGCTTTCCTTTACGTATGTCAGGACAGGACTCCTCCAAATGACGCAGAATCACGTGCAGTGTAATGACCCTCTTTACCTGACCTGTGCGTGCAGCCTGCAAAGACGAATGAAAGTCTTGGGCCACGGCAACAAAGTCGTTGCCACTCCAGGCTTCATGTTCATGATGCAAGCAACTGTGAGCAGTCTGCAAAGCAGGTTGAGTTCTCCTGCCTTAGCAGCGTCACGAATGTCTTGATGTCTGCGCTGTCTGGAGCGACAGTTGTCTAAACGTCCCATGATTTCCCAGCGGCTTGGAGATGGGAGCTCAGACTGCAGGCGCCATGTGATCGGAGATATGCGCGCAGAGCCTGCTTTGAGTCTGCAAACAACAGCTTAGAGCAAGCCGAAGGAAGGACGCATCTGCAACCGGGTTGTTAGCAACATGCGTCGACGAACGTCCACAGCAGCATGAGCACCTGCCTATGCGCCCCAGCGACACAACCTACGCTGCAAAATGAACTGTGACGCAGGTGACGCAAAGCGTTGCTCTTGGTACGGTGCAACTTTGTGTTAAGAAAGTTCAAAAAGCAAGAAAATGGACTCTGGATTCGAAAAAGTATTTATACTGAGGGTCTCGATCGCCTCCTAAACCTGGGGGCTGGAAGGCTGGAGGGCTAGATGTCTGAAAGGTTGACCGGGTAAAATATGCAACGTTTCAAGACTCTCACCTCAAACCTACCTTTCTGAAGCAATCTGCTTATTTAAGAAAAGCCCCAAACTCGCGTGGACCTTTGAGCCATGTCACCATAGGTTTTGACCGGAGAAGGCTGCGTGACTTTAAACCTGGCAACTGCTGCGTTCCCCTGAAGTCGTGAACCCTGAAGCCGCAGAATCCCCAAACGAGCCTCGGACAGGAGGGATTTGCTATCGAAGGAGGCTGCAAGCTGTTTCTGCACCCGCTGAGCGGGAAAGCGATGCGAAACAATGGAGGCAAATACAAGGAATTGGGCGAGCAGGTTCAAGACTCACGTTCAGAAACATCGAGGGCTCTTTCCACATGAGCTCGCACATTTTCACCACTGCAGCCTACTCGAGCAATTATGCCTGCAAACCTTAACCTTGTCCCTTCGTATCCAAGCCAAGCTCGCTTGCATTGCTTAGATGTTTTGTGCGTGGCACTTTACGCTCCATGTCGCAAGTGCCAAATTCTGCTGGGTCCATGGGCCAAAGTCTTACAGGGTTAGCGTTGTGGAGTGTGCGGGGTCTCTTGGGGGGTGAAGTTGGCACATCTGGCTAGGCCCAGACATCGAGACCACGATGGCCTTGGCACGGCTGAAGCAGGTGGGTACAGTATGACTTCTGCAGCCTGCAGCAGCTATTGCGTTGCCAAGAGGATGCTGCCTGATGTGCCATTCTTTCGGGAGCGGGCTTCAGATGCGGGGTCCGAGGAAGCGAGGATTTAGGGTTTAGGGTTTACGGGTTTCGGAAGCGCCGCTTCATTCTAAATGCCTCGAAGCCTTGGTGCTTGCACTTGAGGGCAGACTCCTCCCCCACAGGGGTTTGGGGTTTAGGGTTTAGGGTTCAGCATCTCAAGTTCGAGCATTTACTAGGCCAGCAGTGTGTTCAGGCAACGGAAAAAAACCCCACCCGCCCAAAGAATCCCGTAACATTAAGAAAATAAAAGGTTTTCTTCCTACTCCAAAGAGTTTTACCTACCCAAGTCAGACACGTTTTCAACAACATTAGGAAAAATATCCAACCTCCTTCTTCTCTAGGCACGTGGTCAACAGAATGGATTTGTTAACCACATGTTTCTGTTTCGAGCGGACAAGAAAACCAAACGTGGTCAACAGAATGGATTAGTTAACCACATGTTTCGGGGGGGGAGGGGTCGGGGTGGGGGGGGGTGCCGGGGGCGGTGGGGGCGGGGGGAGGGGTGGGGGGGGTGGGGGTGGGGGGGGGGTGGGGGGGGGGGGGTGGGGTGGGTGGGGGGGGGTGTTGGGGGTGGGGTGGGGCGGGGACTAAAATATGACGCTTGCCACGATAAATTATGACCTTGCCGCTAAATATATTGCCCGGGCCAGGTAAAATATGACCTTGCCCGCTATATATATGACCTTGCCTGCTAAAATATGACCTTGCCGCCTTTCCCGCTAAATATATGACCTTGCCCGCTAATATATGACCTGGCCCGGGCAATATATTTAGGGGCAAGGTATATAGGGCAAGGTCATAATTTCAGCGGGCAAGGTCATATATTAGTGGCAAGGTCGCCCTTTAGCGGGCAAGGTCGTATATTTAGTGGGCAAGGTCATTTTTTAGCCAATGACCTTGCCCACCACCACCCCCGCTACCTTGCCCACTAATATATGACCTTGCCCGCTAAATATATGACCTTGCCGCAAAGTCATTAGCATTTATATTATATATGAAAGGAGTGGTTTAGGGTTTAGGGTTTAGGGTTTAGGGTTTAGGGTTTTAGGGTTTTAGGGTTTTAGGGTTTTAGGGTTTTAGGGTTTTAGGGTTTTAGGGTTTTAGGGTTTAGGGTTTTAGGGTTTTCTTTTAGGGTTTAGGGTTAAGGGGGTGTCGAACGACGACAGACCATGTCAGGGAGGCTGCTTTGTGCAGCGGGGAAGCGGCGCTGCCACTCACAGGAGGGTTAGGGTTTAGGGTTTTGGGGTTTAGGGTTTGGTTTAGGGTTAGGGATTAGGGTTTAGGGTTTAGGGCTTAGGGCTTAGGGTTCTCTCCTGCTTGTTTGAGCAAGCCCCGCATCCTGAAGATCAGTAATCGGCTGCTGCCAGTCACTGCTCATGCAAGCTTCGAGGTTTCTAGGGGTTCTATCTTGGACCCTTAAGCTTGTACCCTTGGGTTTTCCAGCTGGGTTTGGGGGTCCCTTTTTAAGGATCCCTAAGGGGACTATAAGGGCTGTATTAGGACGGAGTATATTCCCTAAACCCTAAACCCTAAACCCTAAACCCATAGGGGTACAACCTTAGGGGTACGAGTCTGAATCTCTTGAAGGTTTCAGGCTGAGTGTATTGACAGAGAGGCGTTCCTGGAATCTTCGCGCCAGCCGTCTTAGGGCTCTAGTGTCTTGGGTTTGGGGTGTGTGGCCCCGAAACCTTTGGCTCCAAGTTCGACCCCCCCTGTTCTCAGCTTTTCGGGGTTAAGGTTTCTGAATCAGCTTGTGGCGGCCCCTCTACCCCCCCCTCTCCCACTGTTCAAAGTATCTTGGTGCTACACCCTAAACTTAGCCTTCACCTTGAACCCACACACACCCTGAGCCTTAACCCCCAACCCTCAACCCTAACTCCTTGACCCCAACGCCTTAAGCCCAACCATTGCGGCCTTGCGCCTGGCCGTAGGCAACGATCGCTTCGTGCGAGGAACACCGATCTCGACCAAGACCCGTGGGGGGGGGGGGGGGTCGGGGCTTAGGGTTGAGGGCTCTTCCCAGACGGGTGAAGATTTGGAGGGCCTTACCCTAAGCCCTAAACCCTAAACCCTAAACCCTAAACCCCATGTTCATCTTCGGTGCACAAATAGCACCGGGTAGGGGAGTGGAGGGGGAGGAATTTACATTGCTCAATGAAGGGGAAGGTTCTGTCGCGCACAGACGTTTGCAATCATGTTTAGAACGTTAGTCAATGAATGTATATATATATATATAGCTTGAAGGCCCAAGTATACCATGTTTAAGTACATGGACCCTTCGGGACCATTTTGGTAATGCAGGCCCGAAACCTTAGAACATAAACCCACAACCCAAAGCCCCAAGTATAGGGCAAAGGGTCCGAGTCTTTGGATTCATGGCTCTGAGTTTAGGGTTTAGGGTTTAGGGTTCAGGGTTCAGGGTTCAGCTAGAAATCGGATGTAGGGTCCGGGGTTTAGGAAATGGCCACCCCCCCCTAGACTTGAAATCTCAAGTTGGTGTGTAGCACTCACTTTCCGGCGTGTCTGGTATTTTACCTCCCCCCAAGCCTCAACCCCCTAAACAACGCTAAAACCTGGACCCTAAACCCCAACATATCCCGGGTTTAGGGGGACAAAAGAGCGCAGGACCAACTCACAAATGCGGAACATGCTGGTGGAGGAGGGTCAGGCACCAACCAGAACCTTAAACTCGTAAAACATCCCTAAGCCCTAAGCCCTAAACTCCTAAACCCGAAAACCCTGAGACTTGAAACCCTGCATCCTGATGCCCTAAGCCCTGAAACCCCCAAGTCCTAAACCCGAGAGCCCTAAGCCCGTGACCCTAAACCCTAAACCCCAAACCCCAAACCCTAAACCCTAAACCCCTAACCCTAAACCCGAAACCCTAAACCATAAACCCTAAACCCTTGCGGAGGCCCCGCACACGGCCATCATCGGCTGCGCGGACGCCCGCGCACCCCTGGAGACCCTCAACATGATTTCGAGGGTTTAGGGTTTAGGGTTTAGGGTTTAGGGTTTAGGGTTTAGGGTTTAGGGTTTAGGGTTTAGGGTTTAGGGTTTAGGGTTGCTAAGAACCAACCAAAAGCTCTCAACCACTCATATCCTGAAGTCTCGACTTCCAGGACCCCTTGATATCGACAAGGGGGTTCAGGGCTTTGAGTCGTAAAGCTTTAGGGTTTAGCGTTTAGGGACCCCCACCCACAACCCAGGAAGATTTTCGACGCCATGCCGGGCGACATCTTCGTGCAGCCCGGCAAAGGGGGTGCAGCAGGATACCACCGGCCTTTGATTCCTCTAAGCCCAGAGACTCCAAAACCCCTGAATTAAAGGAATATACCTTAAATCATATTAGGGTTCCGATTATAACTTAAGGTATATTCCTTAATTAAGGGATTGTGGGGTCTCTGGGAGAGGCCCTTACAGCTGATAGACCCCTTGTTATGGGGTTCTGAAGGGAGGGAGGTTCATGGGGGGGGGGGGGGGGGTAGGTGCCTAGGGAGCCTGAATGAAGCTTATCGAGCCGTGGGTTACATACCGCACCCCCCCCCCCCTCCCTGAAGAACCATGTAGCTTTAGGGATCAGGGGTAAAGGGTATAAGTTTTCTGGATCTCGGGCTGACCCCTAAGCATCCCTCAACAACCCTGAAGCATGCGAGCCATACATCCTAAACCCGGAGAACCTTTACCCTCAACTATGGTGAACAGTAGGCCCCTGGAATAGTTTCATGTTCTCCATGAAGTGTGGTTTAATGAGATCTTGAACCCAAAGCACCAAACCCCCAGCACCACACCCTAGCCCCATAAACCCTTTAATTAGGCCCCAAACCCCAAAACTGGGGTTGGTTGGGAATAAACGTTAAGACTTTCAGGTTCTTTGGGCCCGAACTAGCCCCATCAACCAATCGACAAATCAGTTCATACAGGCTCCCCCCCCAAGCCCCACACCATCCTCGGTAAACCCTAAACCCTAAACCCTAAGCCCTAAACCCTAAACCCTAAACCCAACAAACCCAACAAACCCAACAAACCCCCGGAAACCCCGAGCTGAGGCTTCGCAATGCTGGCAACACGTGCACTCACGCCGAAGGCGGAGTACTCGGCCCTAAACCCTAAACCCTAAACCCTAAACCCTAAACCCTAAACCCTAAACCCTAAACCGGACCTTGTGCATATGCATACGTATATGTAGGAGGGCTTACATATGCTTATACTTGCTTATAATTATATACTTGTGCATGTATTTGCTTTTTTAAAAACAACAAATAAATGAATATATATATATATATACGTACACACACACACGCATATATATATATATATATATATACATATGCAAGAATATGCACATGTTTCTACATCGGTGTATATATGCATATACAGATACTCCCTCCTTTGCTTCAAGCGGATCTTGTTTAGGAATACTGTCTATTGGTCTTCAGGGCAATCGAATCTGGGTACGCCCCCTGCAATACCTAGGCAGGGTTGTGGGGCTTGCGGGTCGTGGGCTTCGGCTGCCTCCAAAAGGCTCCAAGGTAGTTGGTAGCAGACCTTAGACCCTGAACCCGAAACCCTACACCCAAACCCGAAACCCTAGACCCAGACCTGAAGATCAACTTCCGGACGGCAAAACCAAAGAGAACTGCAGGGGAAAGCTCGAAAGCTCGAAATCTCGAGCTCGCGCACCCCAAACCCGCGGCGCTGAGCGTGCTGATGTTTACGATTCAGGGCAACTTCAGGGGTTAGGATTTTTCACAACCCTGGCGGCCTAGACACTCTCTAAACCCTAGTAGTAGAGTAGGTAACCTTTAACCTTTTTGGGGTAGTAGAATCCCCTTATAATCCCAAAAATTAACCTTTAATTCCCCCAGGTTACTGGACAACTAGGAAACCCTGAAGCCCTAAACTCGGTAAAGCCCTCCGTCTTCTGCGCCCGAAAGGCCCGAAACCCTTGAACCCTAAAACCCCGAATCTCCAACACCCTAAACCCTCCGCACCCTACCCCGGGTTCAGGGTTCGGAGTTCAGGGTTTAGGGTTTAGGGTTTAGGGTTTAGGGTCCCTCAACCCCTCGAAACCCCAAACCTTCAGAGCCCGACCATCCCCCTAAACCCTAAACCCTAAACCCTAAACCCTAAACCCCAGAGGCAGCATGGTCGGCAGCCTGGAGTTCGCCACTGGCAAGCTCGGGAGCCGACTGATCTTGGCTTCCCCGGCCTGCTTTTTTTCGGGGGTTTAGGGTTTAGGGTTTAGGGTTTAGGGTTTCGGGTTTAGGGTTTAGGGTTTGGGGTTTAGAGTTTAGGGTTTAGGGTCTTGAATAGGGTCTTGCGTAGGGCCTCTTTAGGGGGTCCTTATAGGGCCTGTATTAAATAGGGTCCTTTTCGGGCCTTTTTGGGTCTTGATATTCCGTAAGGGTCCTTATATGGTCTCTTTCGGGCCTTTAAGGTTCTCTAGGGCTTTCGGGACTCTTTCGCTGTGGGGGTTTTGGGGCTTTCGGGTTTTTCAGGGGCTTTAAGGATTCAATCCGCTTTTTGCGTTTGGTGCATTTAGGGTTTGGGGTTTAGGATTTAGGCTTTTGGATGTTAGCGCTTTCGGGTTAAGGGTCTGTCAAATCACTGATTTTGCATGAGACTGCCGCCCGAGGTTCCGGGGTCGTTCTGTTTGGTGTTTAGGGGTGGAGGATGGCTCCTTTGGGGCTTAGGGCTTTCGGTTTTAGGGTTTCGGGTTCTATTCTTGTGGTTTGTTGTTTTTTGTTCAAGGCTGGTAGGATCAAGGGGTTCACCCTTGCAGCCGCACAGGCCCTTTCTGGGAAATCATACATCGTAGCCACGACATTTTGCAAAAGGGTTTAGGGTTCAGGGTTCAGGGTTTAGGGTTTAGGGTTTAGGGTTTAGGGTTTAGGGTTTAGGGTTTAGGGTTTAGGGTTTAGGGTCCTTACACCAGAGCTTCCGAATCTTCTTCGCCCACTCCGAGCCCCTGCATCTAGTCAGCCGAACCCTAAACCCTAAACCTAAAGCCCTAAACCCTAAGCCCTAAACCCTAAACCCTAAACCCTAAACCCTAAACCCTAAACCCTAAACCCTACACCCTAAGCCCTAAGCCCTAAACCCTAAACCCTAAGCCCTAAACCCTAAACCTGAAGCGCCAGGTTTTGGGACATACGAAATGCGGAGCGATCATCGGAGCCACCAAGGCCGGAGACTGGCTGGCCAATCCCCAAAGGGTTTAGGGTTTAGGGTTTAGGGTTTAGGGTTTAGGGTTTAGGGTTTAGCGTTTAGGGTTTAGGGCTTAGGGTTTAGGGTTTAGGGTTTAGGGAAATCGCAAGCACGAAGCCCTAAACCCTCAGCCCCAAAACACTGAACCACTAGGGTTGAGGGTTGAGGGTTGAGGGTTGAGGGTTGAGGGTTGAGGGTTGAGGGTTGAGGGTTGAGGGTTGAGGGTTGAGGGTTGAGGGTTGAGGGTTTTAGAGCCTATAATCGTTTTTGGCCTTATTCACTTGGGAGAACCTGATTTGGAGGCCACCGCTTTCGTGAAGAGCCTGAGGGACTCTCCAGGCATCTGCTCCAGGTGTCGCTGGCAGAGTGGCTGCTTGAGCTGATGCTCAGAAGGCCCTCAGATATCATGTTATCCATGACTCTGCCTAAAGAGGACACTTACTCCTCTCTCTTATAGGCATGTACAAGGGGCTAAGCCAGCCTTCAAGCCCCCACCCGCCAACCTTTCCAAGCCAGCCTTCAAGCCGCCGCCCGTCATGGGGCCTATCTTTGCCACGGAGCCTATCCGATCACCTGTGCCAAAGACACCTACCCCTGCTCGCTTTAGGGTGAAGGGCTTGGAGTTTAGTGGTGTTGATGGGGCTGGCATCCGTAAGCCCTATAGGGGGCGCTGCTTCTGAACCCTGATCCCCTGATCCCCTGAACCCTAAACCCTAAACCCTAAACCCTAAACCCCAAGCCCTAAACCCTAAACCCTAAACCCTACAAACAGCAATCCCTAAACCGTAAACCCTGAACCCTAAGCCAGTTTAAGCTAGTTAAGGCTCTTCGAAAGCCTGAAGTTCCCAGAGTTGGTTTTAGCGTTTAAGGGGTTTAGGGTTTAGGGTTTACGGTTTAGGGTTTAGGGTTTTGGGGACGCAAGTTCGGGCTATTTAGGGGCTTATGGAGGGTTTAGGGTTTGGGGTTTTTGGGGTTTAGATTTTGTTTTCTGATGTTTTTGTTTTGGCGTTCAAGGCTTATATAGTGCCCAGAAGCCTTAGGATCCTAGAGCACCTAAAGCCTAACGCCTAAATCCCTCAACCCTATAAACCCCTAAACCCTACAAACCCTAAACCCCAAACCCTGAACCCCTAATTAAACCCTAAACCCCAAACCCAAAATCCCCAAAACCCTAAACTCCAAACCCAAAACCCCCCAAACCCTAAACCCCAAAACCCTAGACCCCCCCAAACCCCAAACCCCAAACCCCAAACCCCAGACGCAAAACCCGGAACCCCAAACCCCAAACCCAAAACCCGAAACCCTAAACCCCAAACCCCAAACCCTAAGCCGTAAGCCCAAACCCCAAACCCAAAGCCCAAACCCTAAACCCTAAACCTTAAACCCCGAACCCTAAACCCTACCCCCTGAACCCTAAACCCTCAACCTTAAACCCCCGCAAAGAAGCCTTTGACCAGACCTACCTCGGATCCAGCACCCGGCCTCATGCATCCTCGGCCCTGGAAGGCCCTCCCGCTTTCCTTGGCTTTGGGTTTAGGGTTTAGGGTTTAGGGTTGAGGGTTTGGGGGTTGAGTTTGCTTTTGTGTGTGGGGGGGGGGGACGGGGGGGGGGACGGGGGGGGGGGGGACGGAGGGCAGTTTTTGTTTTGGTTTGGCTTTGGGGGGTTCTTTGGGTTTGGTGCTATGTCGGGGGGTTTTTGAGGTTTTGTTGGGTGTTTTGGGGCGTTTCGAGATGTTTGGTTTTCGGGTTTTGGGATTCTTGGGGTGCAGTTCTTTTTTTTTGTTGGGGGGGAGGGGTTAGGTTGTTTTTTTTTTCTCTGGGGGGGGGGAAGGAGGGGGGGGGGGGTTAGGGTTTTTATAGTTTTTTTGAGTACGGGGTTTCGGGCTTTTAGGGTTTAGAAGAGTTCTCCACGAAGTGCGGATTTTCATTTTGGGGGGGGTGGCTCCCCGGTGGCTCCCCACCCCACCCACCCCACCCACCCCACCCACCCCCACCCACCCCACCCACCCCACCCCCACCACCCCACCCAACCCACCCCACCACCCCACCCCCACCCACCCACCCCCCACCCACCACCCACCCACCCCACCCCACCACCCACCCTCCCCCCACCACCCCCCCCCACAACCACCACCCACCCACCCACCCCCCACCCCCCCCACCCCACCCCCACCACCCCCCACCCCACACCCCCCACCACCCCCCCCCACCCACCCACCCCCCTCCCCCCCACCCCCCCCCCCCCCTTCACCCACCCCGCGCACATCCCCGCAATTTCATTTCAAAATAATTCGAATTCACTAAAAGGACTTGAAATTCAATGAAAATAGACCCAACTAGTTCAAGATCATTAAAAGCAATCAAAATATCAAGTGCAACGATAAAAAACACAAGAGAATAGAATTTTCGTTGCTTTGCAATTGTTTTTTCACCATTTTCAATTAAAAGTATTGACAAAGTGACTAAATAGTGAAATCACTTGTTCCATTTTCAAGTGATTTCACTATTTAATCACTTTGTCAATATTTTTAAATGAAAAATGGTGAAAAACAATGGCAAAGCAAAGGAAATGCTATTCTCTTGTGTTTTTTTATCGTTGCACTTGATATTTTAATCGCTTTTATTGATCTTGAACTAGTTGGGTCTATTTTTCATTGAATTTCAAATCCGTTTAGTGAATTCGAATTACTTAGAAATGAAATTGTGGGGGCAGGAGAGTGTTGAAGGGGGGGGGGGGTGGGTGGGTGGGCCGGAACTGTAAATTTCGAAACGCGCTAAATGGAGAACTCTCGGGTTAGAGGGTTAAGTTTAGGGGTTTCGGGATTTTGGGTGTGTTTAGCGGGTTTACAGTGATTGTATAAGGTACCTAATGCCCAAATTCCTGAAAAAAGAGGCGGACTGTTGCAAGCGTTGAGTTTTGTAACAGGATTCCGCAATGTGAGGGTTTGGGGATTTCGGTGTGAGGGTGATAGGAGCCTAGGGGGGTACATGTCTCCATGATACTTCAACCCTATACTTCCAGGCCCTCAATCTTTCGGCTAGAAGCAATAGACCTGGGTGCTTTAGGGTTCAGGGTTTAGGGTTTATTGTTTAGGGTTTAGGGTTTTGGGTTTTGGGTTTAGGGATTAGGGTTTAGGGTTTAGGGTTTAGGGTTAGAGAGGAGAATCGAACAGGGGTACTTCAAAAACGGTGTCGGTGAATGATTAGGTAGGAATTCGGATCTGAAAACCCTAACCCCACCTAAACTGTGGGTTTCTTAAACACAGGCCCTAAACCCTGACAGCCCTAACCTTAAAGCCTCCAACCGAAGTGGTGAGGTTCTTATTGAGATGTTCCCATTTATACGAACAGTCCTTAATCGGGATTATAGTACCCCACCCCCCCTAAAACAATCCCTATTAAGGACTGCTAGTATAAGGGGCAACATCCCAAGGTTCTCACACAAAGGCTCGCCGCCCCTGAGTCCCTGTGGAAAGGTTTGTTGGTGGATCTCGGGAACGTGGCTGCCCCCGAGCTGCACGTTGATTGAGTCCCGAATTCCCTAAACCCTAAACCCTTACTAATCCCCCAGCCCCAAGCCCGAAACTCGTATTCCTAAGCCCTAGACCCGAAAATTAAACCTAGAACAGGGGTCGGAATAGTTCCTAGCAGTATTCCCTTATGGTCCCTAAACCCTAAACCCGAAACCCTAAACCCTGAATCCTAAACCCTAAACCCTAAACCCTAAACCCTAAACCCTAAACCCTAAACCCTAAACCCTAAACCCTAAACCCTAAACCCTAAACCCTAAACCCTAAACCCTAAACCCTAAACCCTAAACCCCTAAACCTAAACCCTAAACCCTAAACCCTAACCCTAAACCCTAAAAACCCTAAACCCTAACCCTAAACCCTTAAACCCTTGGAACCGTGCGACCTCGGAGCCTCTTGAGGTCAATTCGAGATGCGTGTCTTACAGGGCCCTTGGTGGCTGAGGTTTTGGAAAGCCCCGAACCCAAAGCCCACACCCCCAAGAGCCAGCAGGGTTTAGGGTTTAGGGTTTATAAACCTTATAATGAGGTGTAGGGCTTAGGGCTTAGGGTGCTTGAATTCAAGGCGGTAAGTTGTGATGCAGGCTGGCCGGTGAAATCCACAGCAAGACCTGCCCTTTAAGGTACAGAGGGCTTATAGTGGGGTTTAAGGACGCCCGAAACCCTCAACTCCGTCCCCCCCACCCCCCCCCCCCCCCCCCCCCGCCCCGCTTCCCTCGGCGAAATTCTCGTACGTTCGTACGTTCTCACCAGTTCTTCCCACACCCCTTACTTAAGGAATAAAATGTCCCTAAACCCTAAACCCTGCCTCAACCCTAAACCCCAAAACCTAAACCCTAAACCCAGGAGGAGGCTGCGACAGACCTGGGCCCCAATGCCACGGAGGACCAGGTGGCCCTTTTGGGGTAGAGGGTTTAGGGTTTGCCCGGGGCCCCTCGTCCCTGAGCCCCAAATCCTGAACCCTTCATTCAGGGCTTTGTAGTGGAAGGCTTGTGGAGGCCGTGCTGGCGGGCTGCTACTCCTGGGGTGGTTGGCTAGGCCTCTGCACGACAATCCCACTTATAAAACTTCGAAGCCTATGACAAGGAGCATTTCGAAATCGCAGGCCCCAAGCGTACGGGCTTAAAACTTCAAGGCTTAGGAATTAGGATTTGGGATTCAAGGCTCTTTGGCCTTGGACCCTGCCGCCTCCTCCCTGCCCTGTGAGAACACCAGAAACCCGAAACCCCAAACCCTAAGCCCTCAACCCTCAACCCAAACCCTCAACCCAAACCCTAAACCCTAAACCCTAAACCCTGAACCCTAAACCCTAAACCCCAAACCCTAAGAAACCCTAAACCCTAAACCCAATTAGGGAACCCCAAGTCCACGTGCTTGTTGGTCGCTTCCACCTTTTCGGTACCTTGGCTAAGGATCACCCCCGGTCCAACGCAGGGGCTGGGGATGTTCCCCCTTCTACTGACAGTTTAGGGTTTAGGGTTTAGGGTTTAGGGTTTAGGGTTTGGGGTTTGGGGTTTAGGGTTTAGGGTTTAGGGAGTTGGGACAACAGTCCAAAACTGGGATTATAGTAACCCCCCCCCCCCCCAATCATTAAAATCCCTATTGGGGACTGAGAGTATAAGGGGAACTTTTCAACTAGTGGCCCTGCTGTGAACAAACACCCCTTGAGGGTTCCAGAATCCTAAATTTCGGTTCCCTGGAAGACAAGCGCCAACGTAGGTTGCATTGTTTTTGGCATTCCCGTAGCACAGCCAGTCGTCGGGGGGGTTCTGTTTGAATTCCTGAATCTCCAAGGGTTTAGGGCTATTTAGGGTCATTAACAGGCCCCCAAAAAGTTGGAGCAAGCCGCCCCCAACCCTAAGCCCTGAACCCTAAGTAAACCCTACCCCCCCCCCCCCCCCCGCCCCCCTCCGGCCCCCGACCATGCCAGGTTGCTGCACATGCGGTCAAGGTCAACGTCTTCAACACCATGCGCTTTCTGTTGAAGTGACCCCCCCCCCTGCTACTATTTGCTTAAGAACCCCAATAAGAAATAACAATTCCTATATTATTCTTATAGGGAAGGATTTTATGATTTTTTTTTGGGGGGGCTGATGCTGGGCTTCACGCTACAGTCCTGCTTAAACGCTACAGTGCCCCAAGCCAAAAATTCTGGCATGCAAGCTTAGGCTGTTTGAAGTGGAGCGGGTGCGCATTTAGGGAATGAAAATCAAGATCGCGAAGATGCATGACTGGTCCCCTGAACAGCTTTCACCGAATGTCCTCTCGGCTGAGCATGCGCCATTGGGTACAAGTATCGTG
Source organism: Symbiodinium natans (assembly GCA_905221605.1). Lineage (NCBI taxonomy): Eukaryota > Dinophyceae > Suessiales > Symbiodiniaceae > Symbiodinium > Symbiodinium natans. The sequence goes on along the minus strand of CAJNDS010002235.1, from coordinate 749,520 downwards.
TTACATGTTGCGCCATGAGGCGACTGAAGCATCCAGATGCATGATGGAGAAGACAGAGGAAGGTTTAAGGGGGTAGGAAGTTATAACCAAGTCCTACCGGGATCTCCGTAGACACTGAGTCGTACGTTATTTCGTTACGCTATTCTCGTCGCCGAGAATTGCTTGCCGGATGTTCAAGGCCCTAAACCCTAAACCCTAAACCCTAAACCCTAAACCCTAAACCCTAAACCCTAAACCCTAAACCCCAAACCCCAAACCCCAAACCCTAAACCCTAAGCCCTAAACCCTAAACCCTAAACCCTAAACCCTGAACCCTACCCTAAAGGCTTTAAGGACCTGCTGAGCTGTTGAATGTTTTCTTCCAAGGCTGCTTCCCTGCTGTAGATGTGCGAGACAACTGCCGCAGGTACAGCCCCACCATTCGAGACTTGGTGCGCAGCGGCAAGGTCGATCTTCAAGGTGGTAACTCGGCGTACAGCTAATGGGCCTAGTGTAGCAGCCATTGTGTGAGTTACACTTGTTCTCTGCGACGAACTTTCATCCATGCACGTTGGGCTGTTCCATGCTAATCCTTAAGACTTCATGTAAATTCCGGGTCTCTCGCGGGACTTACAGCCAATGACCTGGGTTTAGGGTGTAGGGTTGTCGTACCCGAGATGAGGTTCTGACCCTTTTTCATTCTTGCTATCCTAGCTATCACCCCAGTTCTCAAATGAAGGAGTAGCCCCAACCCCTAAACCCTAAACCCTGAACCCTAAACCCTAAACCCTAAACGCTGAACGCTGAACGCTGAACGCTACAAATCCGAAACTGCCATAAAGATCCTTGTAATTAATAGGTTCTTCATGAAGGGGGACTGGGATCTCTGGGCATGCATGAGGCTCCAAGCATTGGGTATGGAACGTGGAAGTCTACCTGAAATCTGACCGATGTGTGTCGACCTACACACGTCCGAGGCATCTACGAGTTGGAGACAGGCCAGCCTGCTGGCATGCCCTTAGCCCTAAGCCCCCTGAAGGCCCCCATACGCCCCAACCCCCAACCCCATGACCCCTAAACCCAGACAAGCCCCTGCCACCCCTCTAACCGAAATTCCCTAAACCCTAAAACCCTAAAACCCTAAAACCCTAGAACCCTAAAACCCTAAAACCCTAAAACCCTAAAACCCTAAAACCCTAAAACCCTAAAACCCTAAAACCCTAAACCTAGATCCCTAGCCCGGAACCCCAGATGCCTAAACCCTAAAGCTTTGCAAGCTCCGCTGCGGTTTAAGAGTGCTGGGTCCCATGCCTGGGTGGTTTTTCGGAGTTTAGGGTTTAGGGTTTAGGGTTAGCTAGGGTTTAGGGATTGTTGTAGGGATTTTATGTTGTGAGCGCGGGGCTTGGGGTTTAGGAATTGGGGTCAGGGTGGGATTGCGGTTTAAATTTGCCATGTCAAAGGGTACGCAGCAAAAGATGTAACTTCCTACTGTCAGCAGCCTGCTTTACCGGCATTTACAGCTACAATTTGCTTTTGTCTTCAACATCGTTTTTGGTTTTAGACTTTCACTAGCCGAAGCTCCTTCTCCAGAGAAACTCACCCAGAGGGTCCATTTGTAGTACTGTTATGGAATTAGGTACCCAGAAAACCATACTCAGTAGGGTTTTGGGGTGCCTAATTCCATAACAGTACTACAAATGGACCCTCTGGGTCAGATCCTGAGCCTTGGCCACCGTCAGAAGTGACGTTGTCACGAACATGCCACCCACAAGGGTTTTCGGTTTTAGGGTTTAGGGTTTTAGGGTTGTAGGGTTTTAGGGTTTTAGGGTTTTAGGGTTTTAGGGTTCTAGGGTTTTGGGGTTTTTAGGGTTTAGGGTTTAGGGTTGTAGGGTTGTAGGGTTTAGGGTGCCCAAGTTGATCGAGTGCGCATCTTTTGCCCTGGGAGAATCTGCCGGAACCCTTTTGGGCTAGAGAGGGCGTCCGTCTCGTTTATTGCGAAATGCAATCTAAACCCCAAATATGCCCTACACGAAACTCCAGAAGTTGGAACATGGTTTAAGGATGATTGGAGCTGGGATGGCCTTTAGTATACCTTTTGGGGTATAAGGTTTAGGGGTTCAGGGGTTTAGGGGTTTTGGGTTTTGGGTTTTGGGTTTTGGGTTTAGGGTCTAAGGACAAGGATGTTCCCACTTTTATGAGTTTACTGTAAGACCTACATCGAGACGCATGGCGTCTGGGCACAGCTCGTAAACCCCGTAGCTCTCGAGCAGAACCGACGACGCGAGTTTTTGTTGGCTCCATTTTTTGTCCAAGAGCCCTAAACTCTAACGGCACCTTCCCCAGTCTGTGCCGTTGTTCAAACTGGTTACACAAATCTTGCTCGTCGGTTCCGAATCACGAGAACGATAGCTCCGCGAGAGCTTTTCTCAGATGAGGATAGCAATCTGTTCTGAGTACATATGCCGGTGGCTACTAGGACACAGTAGGACATACATGCGACGTCCCATTCTTTCAGCTGTCCGCGATCATTCTTCTCACTTTCGGCGCACGAGAAGAATAGTTGTCGCCAGTCGTAGGATCGATGGGCCAGAATGGAAAGACCTAAACCTTCACAAGCCCAGGCGTCCGAGACCTGAACAACCCCAAACACCCAAAATCTTGAAGCCTCTGTATCTCAAACCGTCAGAACCTCAAACCTTATCAAACGACAACCTTAGCCCAAAGACCTTGTGATCTTAAGCCTTGAAGAGCTTAAACCCGCCGCGCAAACAGGAAAGGTGCAGTGGCTGGGACGCAGTCCGCAGCAGGAGCTACCTGTCTGAGTTTCTATGTTTAGGGCAAACCCTAAAGCCCGAAACCCTAGACCCTATATAAACCCGTTAGGGTCCTACATCTAGGGTTAAGGGCTTAGCGGTCAAGTTGAGGACTAGCCATTTCGGGTCTGGATGTCGTGTTAATGGTTTGGGGTGCACATGCATTTAAACTTATAAAGCTGCTTGCGGTTGAAGCTAAATACACCCTAAAGCCTCAACCCTAAACCTCAACCCTAAACCCAGCGCTTCAGCGAAAGGTTTCTTGTTTCGAGGCACCGGCTTGCTGTTAGGCATGTCGGGCGGGAGGTTTGGGGGTTTAGGGCTTGCGGGGTGTCCCTAAGAAGCCTGAAGCCCCAAACCCCCAGCCTGAAACAAAGTGGTTAGGGACTGAAGCTCTGAGGCTTTGAGGACTTCGGCTTTCGCTTTGACTCAAGGGAGTTGAACTCTGAACCTTACGCCAAACCCTTGAAACACTAGTAGCCCCAAACACTGAACCCCGCCTTACGCCGAGTTTCTTGCTGAACTCCAACTCGGCACTGCCTCCGTCGATGAAGGCCGCCTTGGAGAAGGCGGCCCTAAGCCGTTGCAGGTTTCGGGTTTCGGGTTTAGGGTTTCGTGTTTCGGGTTTAGGGTTTAGGGTTTCGTGTTTTGGGTTTTGGGGGGTCGGGTTTCGGGATTCGTGGAGCACCAGAAGAAGTCGTCGCTATGACCTACCAAGGCTTGATGGGCTTCGAAGTCCTGCGCCTTTTTTTTTTTTTTTGGGGGGGGGGGGGGGGGGTAGGGGTTTAGGGTTTAGGGTTTAGGGTTTAGGGTTTAGGGTTTAGGGTTTAGGGTTTAGGGTTTAGGGTTCGGGGGGTCTTTGCCCTAAAAGCCTCCAAGGCCCTTTAGGTTTAGGGTTGAGGGATGGATTTGGGGGTAGCACGTAGACCGCTGCCCTCCCTAGACACGCCAACACGAAAGTCTACATTCAGTCTCGATACGGAGCAATGCCCCCTTTTGCCGATCAGAGGTCGAATTTGGCTCGATAAGGGTTCCAAACACCCAACAGTATTTTGGGGTGTAGGGTTAGGGTCCCAAAAGTATTTTTTGGGGGGGTCTACAAGAGAGAGTTTAGGTGGGGGTCTGAAGGCCCAACAGGTTTCCATGTATACCTGGTGCTTTCTTGGGTACCCTAGAAATAGGAGGGCCGTAGCGTAGACAGGAATTTGCAACTGAGGCCTTTCGAGGCTTCTTTTTGATGTGGTTTAGGGCTTGGGGTTTAGAATGAGTTGGGGTATGTTCCAACTCAGGGCCGTTTAGAAGCGGGTTCGGTTACGAAACGCCGGGACTGTGCAGTTGCTTTTGACGAACAAACGTCCATCTCGAGCGTCTCGGCCCAAAACCAGCAATGCGTACTTGTCCAACTGTGCGCCTGAACCAAAACCCTAAACCAAAGCACCCTAAACCCTAAACCTCCAGGACCCTAGACCTCCGAACCCCCAAACCAAACAGCGCTAGACCCCAAGCCTCCAGGACCCTGAGCCTTGAAAAGCCCTAAACCGGGAGAATCCCGCAACTCTTGCAGTTCGAATCGGAAACCCTTCAGTCCTCAACCCTAAACCCCAAACCCTAAACCCTAAACCCTAAGCCCTAAGCCCTAAGCCCCAGCAACCCTGGAACCTCGGCCCAGGGCACGGAGCCGAAGATCCGAACGGCTGTGGACTCCGATGCCATGGAGCCCACCGAGGTGCCGGGTTTAGGGTTTAGGGTTTAGGGTTTAGGGTTTAGGGTTTAGGGTTTAGGGGTTTTCGGGTTTAGGGTTTAGGGTTTTCGGGTGAGACCCCAACCCCCTCGTTGGTGAGCGCTTGGAACATCGAGCTGAGGGCTGTTGAGGGTGTTTGGTGCCTGTAAGGGTCGGAACGCCCTAACCCCAAGCATTAAACCAACTCCCGATCCTAGGCCATGAACCTTAAACCCTAAACCCTAAACCCCAAGCCCCAAACCCCAAACCCCAAACCCCAAGCTCCAAACCCCAAACCCTAAACCCTAAACCCCAATCCCCAAACCCTAAACCCCAAACCAGAAACCCTAAACCCTAAACCCTGAACCCTAAACCCTGAAGCCTACAACGCCCCCAACATGTCCCAGGCTTTGCAGAAGCTGGCAGCCGGCAACCAGCGCTACCTTCTGGGCACCCTGCGCTTGTTTGAAAACCCTCCACCAGGGTTTAGGGTTTAGGGTTTAGGGTTTAGGGTTTAGGGTTTAGGGTTTAGGGTTTAGGGTTTAGGGTTTAGGGTTTAGGGTTTAGGGTTTAGGGTCCCGAACTTCTACTTCAGGGCTTCGGGAGCCCTACAGTAAACTCCAAAAAGTTGGAACATCCTTATCCCCATGCCCCAAAAGGTATACTAAAGGGAATCCCATGTTCAACTTTCTGGAGTTTACTGTAAACCTAATCCCAGCAGCCTAAAACCCTAAAACCTAAAACTCTGAGCCCAAAACGAGGGGCCGCCAGCCTCGAGGTAATGCCCACGAGGCCACCTCGTAAGTTTCCCGTAAGTTTTGGGTTTACGGCTTTGGGTTTCGACAGACTTGCCGAAAAATGGCTTGGAATTGGTGGATGATAGGCGGCTTTAGGGTTTAGGGCTTCGGGTCTGGGGGATAGTTCCACCTGGCGCATTGACCGTCAGCTTGGGTTTAGGGGCCTTAGAGGTTTGGATCACACGCACCCTCGCTTCTCCTTCGTCAGAGCCCTTGGATCCCTAGCCCCAACACTCTAAACCCCGATTCCATTTTTGGGCATTTAGGGTTTAGGGTTTAGGGGTTGGGGTTTAGGGTTAGGGTCACGGTTTAGGGTTTAGGGTTTAGGGCTTAGAGTTTAGGGGTTTAGGGTTTAGGGTTTAGAGGGCACCCGTTTAGATTGACAGCCATGATGCCCCCGGGTACCCCTTTGTCTTCAGGAGCCTGCTACCGGACACGCCCCATCCGCCTCCCAAAGCACTCTCTGCGTCCCCAAACCCTAAACCCTAAACCCTGAACCCTGAACCCTGAACCCTAAACCCTAAACCCTAAAACCCTGAACTCAGAACTCCAAACCCTAAGCCACAAGCCCTAGCAAGGGCCAGGCAAGAACCAGCACCTATAGCGGCTTTTGAAGTTTCATAGCTTTCGGGAGGGCTTCCAGCAGTTCTGGCAGAGGGTTTTCGGGTTGGCGAAGGTACGCCGGAGGCGCACACCGCCAACGAGGAGCTGGGTCCCCTAAACCCTAAACCCTAAACCCTAAACCCTAAACCCTAAACCCTAAACCCTAAATCCTAAACCCTAAACCCTAAACCCTAAACCCTAAAACCTTTGTGTGTTCATGGGCTTGAGGAGCAATGCTTGACCTTGGGGGTACTTGGCAACTTTTTTGGGGAAGGGGGGGGGGGGTAGTATGATTCCTTGGAAACAGCTAAACTTGTGATTTTTGCTAGGGTTCCAAGTTCAGTACAGTGCCTGCGTTTGGATCACAAGCCCACCCCTCAACCCCGAAACGCCCCACGCCCACGCGCTACGTCACGCTTGAAGAGCTCCCGCTGTCATGCAGCTGCTAAGGTTGGGATTCTTCCTGGTCTGTCTGCTCAGAACAAGAATCTCCAAATACTGAGTAAACCCTTGACCTTGAACCCCAAGCCCCTAAAACAAAATCGCCCAGGGTCGCCGAACATCCAAGGGACTGAGGGCTCAGCACCCTGAGCCCTGGACTGCCCCCGAGCCCCAAGACCCCTAAACCCCTTAAACCCCCGAAATCCACCAGACCCCCAAACACCCCAAACACCCCCCAACCCCCTCAACCCCCCAAATCCCCCTAAACTCCAAACCCCAAGCAGTTTAGGGTTTAGGGTTCTGGGCTTAGGGTTTAGGCTTTAGGGTTTAGGGTTTAGGGTTTCCCTTGCAGGACACGCGCAAGGCCCTGGTTGTGAAGGGCCAGGCCCCGATGGCAGCCATCGTGGGCTGTGGCTTGCCAGGATCAAGGGGGCGAGGTCCACTTGTTCTAGGGTGTAGGGTTTAGGGTTTAGGGTTTAGGGTTTAGGGCGAGGTCCACTTGTTCTAGTGGGGAGTGAGGGAAGTAGGTCCCTTCTATCCCTAAACCCTAAACCTCAAACCCTAAACCCTAAATCCTGAACCCTAAACCCTAAACCCTTTCAGGGATTATGCAGGGCGCCTCATTCCCTCATCCCTAAGAACCAGCCGGAAGATGCCCTCTAAACCGGCAAGGGTTCAGGGTTCAGGGTTTAGGGTTTGGTTAAGCTGCAGGGCTCTTCGGGTTTTAAGGGGCACAAGGAGGGACTCTAGAAGGTATACACACTTATATATACCTCACATCGTCCCTTATCCTTCTTTAGTGCCTTGAGGATGAAAACTTTGGGGTTTAGGGTTTTGGGTTTTGGGTTTGCCCTGCAACCCCAGCGGTGTTTCAGAGGACCCTGGAAGTTTTTTTGGTACTTTGCTGGGATACGTTGCGATTCCCGAGTTCTCCAAAGGAAGGTTTCTGTATTCAGGGTCCCTTTTGGGGGAGGGCGGGGGGGTCCTCTTGAAGGGGATTCTAGTGTATTTGGGGTATATCTAGGGGGACCCTATACCTTCAACACCTAATTCCGTTAGTAGTGGTTGAGGACGTCGAGAGTTTCAGGTTGAGGTGGGATACCCTAAACCCTAAACCCTGGAACCCGTGTTTTTTTTTTTTGTGGGTGCTTTTTTGCTGTGGGTGTTTTTTTCGGGGGCCGCCCAGGTGAGTGAGTGACCTGGCGCGTGTCGCCCCCGCACCCGCAGCCAAAAAGAAAACGCGTCCCCGCACCCGCAGCAAAAAACACAACGCGCCCCCGCACCCGCAGCAAAAAAAAAACGCGCCCCCCCCCCCCCCCCCCCTTTCCTCCCCACCCCCCAGGTCATTTGTTTTGCAATTTCCTCCCCAACCCCGCCCCCAACGCCCCCCCTCCTTTAAACTGTGCAAGCGCTTTCAAAGCACTGAATCCTTCCCAAGGCCATCATGCGAGCATTGTGTTTGCAAACTGTGGAGGGAGGGCTGCACCCCGCCCGACCCCCCCCCCCTCTTCAAAACCGTGCCAGCTCGCTTCTCAGCATATGAATCCTGTCCAAGCCTATCATGCGAGCATTGGGTTTGCAAATGGGGTGGGCTGCGCCCCCCCCCCCCAACCCCCCTGCTTCTTAAAGCCATGCCAGCTTGCTTCAAAGCAAATGAATCCTTTCCGAACCCATCATTAGAGCATTCCCCCCCCCGCTTGAAGGGGGGGGGGGCTGCGCTTTTTACCCGGGCAAACTTGCTTCAATCATACGAGTCCCTTCCAAACCCATGATGATGCGAGCATTGTGTTTGCAAATGGGGGGGCCGCCTGCGCCCCCCCCAACCCCCGCGCTTTTTTTGCCGGCAAGCCTGCTTCAAAGCTTACGAATCCCTTCCAAACCAATGATGCGAGCATTGTGTTTTCAAATGCGGCGGTCTGCGCAGCCCCCAACCCCCCTCAGAAAAAAGGAATATATGCTTGCTTTCCTACGAAAATTCAGACCTTATAGTGAACGTTGAATTTTCCGTTTAAAAATAGAGATATAAACGTCTTCTTAGTAAAGAATCGAGAAAATAGAGCTTGCGTTATGAGACATGAACAAAAACACTTGTTGTCTACGAGTCACAGATAGAGATAATGCATGTACTCTTATGACATATAGAGAATTAGTATTTTCATGTATTCCTCTCTCATGTCTTCCTCGTGAAATAAAGAGAAGAAGTCTGAGAATACTGACAAAATAGTAAACTATAGAACAATAGAGGTTTTCGCTATACAATATAGAGAAAGTAGAGGTTTCCTATGACAACATAGAGGAAATAGAGGCTTTCATACGAAAATATAGCGAAAATACAAAGTGTTTTCATATTAAAATGTAGAGGTCTTGATATTCAATTATTAGAGAATAGAGGTTTTTCATGTTCAAATTTTAAGAAAATGGAAGTTTGCCTATTCAGGGACAGAGAAAACAATAGGTTTCCTATTAAAATAGGACAAGAGGAACATACACACTTTTAATTGCAAGTCACATATTGAGATAACACAGAGAATGAGTTTCCCATGTATTCCTCTCTCATGTCTTCCTCATTAAATATAGAGGAAAACCATGACGATGTAGACAAAAATAGAGAGAAATAGAGGTTTTCGTTTTAAAATGTAGAGAAATAGAGGTTTTCGTATTCAAGTAAAGAGAAATTAGAAAAAACTAGAGGCTTTCATACTAAATGTAGAGAGAATAGAGGTTTTCATATTCAAATAGAGAGAAGAAAGAGGTTTTCCTATTAAAACATAGAGAAAATAGAGGTTTTCATAGTAAAATTAGAGACAACAGCAAAAACTCTCCGCACCCGCAGCAAAAAAAAAAGGCGCCCCCACAGCACCAGCAAAAAATCAAAAAAAACGCGCCCCCGCACCCGCAGCAAAAAAAAAAAACGCGCCCCGCACCCGCAACAAAAAAACACCCGCAGCAAACAAACAAAAAAAAACACTCTTACCCCCTAAACCCTATACCCGAAACCCTCTACTGTATGCCCTATACCCTTCACCCTATATACCCCTAAACCCTACACCCTCTAAAACCCGTTTAACCCTAAGCCCTATAAACCCTAAACCCCACACCCTAATGTCGAAGAACCCTCTGAGGCAAGGCAAAGTACTTACCCTATGCCCTATACCCGATAATACCCTCTAAGGGACCTAAACCCCCCCAATTCCGTTTCAGAACCTTAAACCTCCTAAACCCCATACCCGAATGTCGAAAAGCCCTCTGGAGCAAGGCGAAGTAATTACCCTAAACCCTAAACCGAAAAACCCTAAACCCTAAACCCTAAACCCTAAACCCTAAACCCTAAACCCCAAACCCTAAACCCCACACCCTTCTGGAGCAAGGCTCGGACTCCCGCGCCCCTGTGGAGACGATCTTCGATGCCGGCCCGGGAGACCTGCGCCATCCTGAGCTCGGGGTCTTTGGGGTTTAGGGTTTAGGGTTTAGGGTTTAGGGTTTAGGGTTTAGGGTTTAGGGTTTAGGGTTTAGGTTGACAGGTTTGGGGTTTAGGGTTGCGGTCTGAAATGGGGATTCGGACCCCCAGAAGGCCCCCTTAAAGGGTTCGAGGGAGGAGTCAGGGTACCTCATTCCCTCATCTGCCTATTGGGTCTTGGGACTCTTCCGTAGATCCTGTTGTGGGTTTTGCGGGTTCGGGAGTTCGCCGCCCCAGCCCTCCCAAATTACACTCAACCAGAAAAGCCAAAACACCGCAAACCCCAAACCATAAAAACCCTAAGACAATGGAAACCTCAAACCGTATATAATATGAGCCCCAAAAATTTGCATCAAAGCCCCAGTGGCCAAAAACACAGTTTAATTGGGCTCGGTGGAATCTCGCTTGACTGCATCGCGCTGGGTTTGTGAAGAAGCCGGAAGCCCCAACACCGAAAGACCTGAACGTTTGGTTTTAGAGTTGAGGGTTTAGGGACCCCGAATGTTGTCGCCAACGCCAGACCCTAAGTGAGAGTTGCGAGAGATTAATATGGTTTCAACACATTTTGTCCTCTGAGCCCCAAACCCGAAACCCTAAACCCTAATCCCTAATCCCCTAAGCCCTAAACTCTAAACCCTAAACCCTAAACCCTAAACCCTAAACCCTAAACCCTAAGCTACAGCGTCAGGTTCATCCTCCGCAACGCGGGCAACACCTGTACTCATGCAGAAGGCCTGGCTCTTTGTGATATCTAAAGCCCTCTTTTTCAGCAAAACAAAGCACTTAGGAGTGTAGGGTTTAGGGTTTAGGGTTTAGGGTTTAGGGTTTAGGGTTTAGAGTTTAGGGTTTAGGGGCCCTAAATCCACAAAGCCCTTCACCGGATAGGTTTGTCAAGGTTGCGGGAAGGGGTATAGGGTTTTGAGATGCTTCTTGTGCGCTTTAGAGGGTTTAGTTAGGAAGGCTCGTACCAGGCTTGGTTTTGGGATGCCTTTTGTGCTCTGTTGGAGTGTTTAGGGTGAGGCTCGAAGAGAGTATACTTTTACTTGTTCTTTTGCATCCATACACACACGGAGGTACGTACCTGCAGGACAAGACGAATAGATTGATGGAAAGATGGGTTGCAGACCCAAACCCTAAACTCGACACCCTAAACCCTAAACCCTACGACCCCACAACCCTAAACCCTAAACCCTAAACCCTACACCCTAAACCCTAAACCCTAAACCCCAAACCCTAAACCCTAAACCCTAGAACCCTAAACCCTAAACGCCCTGAACATCAGACGGCTCCGAGGCAGCATTGTGGGCAGCCTCGAGTTCTGCGTCGGCAAGCTGGGATTCTTGACATGATCTGTGCCCTAACCCTAGACTTAGGGTTTAGGGTTTAGGGTTTAGGGTTTAGGGTTCAGGGTTTAGGGTTTAGAGTTTAGGGTCTAGGGTTTAGGGTTTAGGGTTTAGGGTTTAGGGTTTAGGGTTTAGGGTTTAGGGTTTAGGGTTTAGGGTTTAGGGTTTAGGGTTTGGGGGCCCATGTACCTAGATAGGGAATACTTGGGGACCTTAAAGTACTTGCTATGTAGGGGCTTTTGGGCCCCTAATAGGGATGGTTTAGGATTTCCGGCCGAAGGGCTTGTGTCAACCCTGTTGAGTATGAAGTGTACAACCGGGCGTTTTGGGTTTTAGGGTTTCGGGTTTGAGGAGGTATTGGCTGCAGGCAGTTCTTGCTCTTAGAGTTACCTTGTGCACTGAGAGGATCGCGGTTGGTCGTCGTCATGGGCCACACGAACTGTGGAGCCTTGGCTGGGGCTGCAGGAACGCTCCTCGCCTGAAGCCAGATCCCTGGGAGGTTTAGGGTTTAGGGAGGTAGAACCCCTAAATATTAGTTCAGGGCTTATAGATGGTTTAGGGTGAGGGTTCAGAAGCTTACTGGCTGCTAGTGTGGACCCACGCCCCACGCAAACCTTTAACATGTTTTCGACCGAGCCTGGCCCTAGAAGCCTCAACCCTGAACCCTGAAACCTGAACCTCCCAAGTAAGAACCAGCAAAACTACCCCAGCCTGCGGCCCAGTTACCTGGGCTCGAAGGGGTCCGAAGAGACCCAGGCGCAACAACTGCTGTGATTCTTAACGTTTTTGGACTGATTCTGGGGGTTCGGGCCCTGACACAAGCCCCGATCTTTAGGGGGTTTGGCTTTAGGGCTTAGGGCCTGTACAGGGGCCTGCAGGGGATGTCTTTCAGGGTTTCTGCGGCTTAGGGGGGTTTGGGTGTTATGAAAACTTTGACAACCCAAAGTTGCCTCTGAGTCGCTAGGAGCCAGCATTGAAACGGTACGGTCCTTGGAAGAGCCCCAGACCAGGGTAGGGGGATTTTTTAGGGGTTTAGGGTTTAGGGTTTAGGGGTTTAGGGGTTTAGGGGTTTAGGGGTTTAGGGGTTTAGGGGTTTAGGGGTTTAGGGGTTTAGGGGTTTAGGGTTTTCGGTTTCGGGTTACCGGCCTTGCAAGGCCTACCTTTTAGGGCGGGCGTGCCTTCTTAGCCCCACTCTTCCAGCGCGGGGTCTCCTTTGTCTTCTTAAAAATCCCGAAGCCCAGGTTACTTGGAGAACCCTCCTTCAAGCACCTCAGAATCCGAGACCGCGACCCCAAACCCATTACAGATACCGGACGGAGGGTTTCACGACCTCGCCTACGATGCTATTTTGGGGGTTTTGGGCTTAGAGGGTTTAGGGGTACCGCCGAAGGAACATCTGAGCAGCTGGGCCCGCTTTCCGCATCCCTGGGTCAGTCTAAGTTGCACCCCGAGCTAAAGCCTTGGCCTAAGCCGCCCGTACTTCAAGATTCAGGGCTTTAGGCAGCTTGGAGTCTACGTGAAGATTGAGGGGTCCATGTAAGTAAGAATCCCAAACAATGTTCCAGCCAGTTCTAGCTGTAGTTACCCTCCCGAGAACGCCAGTCTCAGCTCTCCATGAACCTCCTCCAAGCAGGTGGCCTTAGCTTGTCATCCCAAAACCCGAAACCCTAAAACCTAGACCCCGAAACCCTAAACCCCAAGCCCTAAACCGTAAACCCTACACCAAGTAGAGATCTCAAGCTCCAAGTAGATTCTGGAGCCCAGATCAGAACTCCCGGCATCCCATGCATGCGTTTAGGGTTTGGGGTTTAGGGTTTAGGGTTTGGGGTGTAGGGTTTGGGGTTGAGGGTTTAGGGTTTAGGGTTAGCATTTAGGGTTTGGGGTTTCGGGTTTCGGGTCTAGGGTTCCCACTGTCTGCGTGCAGACGACGAGCACTGCCCTGGAAGGCTTGCTCCAGGCGGCCTGCCCCTAAACCTCAAACCCTAAACCCTAACCTTAAACGCTAACCCTAAACCCTAAACCCTAAACCCTAAACCCTAAACCCTAAACCCTAGCCCCTAAACCCTAAGCCCTAACACCCTAACACCCAATTTTGGCCTTTCAGGGCTTGGCCCTACTGCGCATGCTCATCTCCTTGCCGCGGGTTGGGTTGCGGGTGAGAAAGTGTGCACCACCAAGAGGCATCAAGGTTCTGAAGGCCGTGCCTCGGGTTTAGGGTTTATGGTTTGGGGTTTAGGGTTTAGGGTTTATGGTTTTAGAGTTTAGGGTTTATGTTTTAGGGTTCAGGGTTAAGGTTTGGGGTTCAAGGTGTCCAAGGTCCTTTCAATCTGTGTGCGTTTTGAGCTTGAGGTGTAGGGCACTTTTGCGGCTTCATAGCTGATAGCCCCCATCGTTTCCTTCAGATATTGGTTTTCGGTACAGTCTGTGTATACACATAAACACATGCATACAGCCCAAGAGAACTCTAAAGCATGTGTTTCATGCTTCTGGGGGGTCTCAGTTTCTCGTGATTGCGAAACATTCCATCACCCAATGGCACCCCCCCCCCCCCACCCCTAAACCCTAAACCCTAAACCCTAAACCCTAAACCCTAAACCCCCCTCCTCCTCCCCCCTCCCCCACGCCCCATGCAGAAGGAACTGGGAACCATGAGCCCTGTGTAAGGGATCTCAGGAGGCCTTCATCTCCTTCCCCTACAAAACCCCCTATATTTACCTTATATAGTCCCTATATATATATATATGTATATGCATATATATATATATATATACGTAGCCCTTACATGACCCCTCGGGTCCCTTGTAAGGGTCCCTCCTCTCCTGTAGTCCCTTGAGTGTATACCGTGAGGCTTAAAACAGTCAAAACCTAAAGCCGGTACTTAAAGGACCAGGGGACTTCGTAAGTAGGGTACAAATTCGGGCAACCCTAAACCCTAAACCCTAAACCCTAAACTAACTGCGCCCCATGATCCTCCAAGTAAGCCCTAACCAAACCGTGACAGGCCGAGCTGCTCTGACTCCTAAAGCATTGGTGAAGCCCTCGCTGTTTGAAGCCTGAGGTCCTAGAGTTTAGGGGACAATTCGGGGGTTTAGGGTTTAGGGTTTAGGGTTTAGGGTTTAGGGTTTAGGGTTTAGGGTTTAGGGTTTAGGGTTTAGGGTTTAGCAGTGTTTGAGGTTATAAGGATGTCCAAACACCCTTAACCCTTGGGCCTTGGCCAGGGCCTCACGTCGGTGGCGTCCCAGGCCGCGGAGGCCAGAGGGGTACGGGAGGCTGGCCCTAAACCCTAAACCCTAAACCCTAAACCCTAAACCCCAAACCCTAAACCCTTAGCCCTAAACCCTAAACCCTAAACCCTAAACCCTAACCTTCCTCAGCCCCAAACCCTAAACTTCCCTAAGCCCTTAAACTGCCCGAAGTCCGAAACCCCTCCAAACCCCAAAACCCCTTAGCCTCAAACCTCACTACGGCTGCTCTGGCCCTAGGAAGGAAGGTCTTCCACCACATCTATTTAAAATCACGTGAAGGGATCCCAGAAAGGTAGAACTCCCAAATCGTCCCCTGTACCACTATGGGGGTCATCCCTAAGCCAGAAGGAATGGTACCATGGAAGGCCAACCCTAAACTTGAAGGAATGGCACACTAGAGGGTTTACCCTAAACCAGAAGGGCATATGAAGTAAGGTATACATGTCTGTTCTTGGTGAGTGTATATAAGGCTCCTTTTTTAAAATTGGTGAGTGTATAATACTTGGTGGCCTTTTGGGGGTACAAGAAATATATACCCTACTTTATATACCCGCTGACCCCCCCCCCCCCCCCCCCCCAAAGCTGGCAGGAGATGGGCGGGAAGCCTACCGCCGCTGAGCTGGCGTCCTATGCCGTCAAGGTGACACGTTTAGGATTCACCCTAAGTAAACCTCAAACCCTAAACCCTCAGCCCTGAACCCTACACCTGAACCCGAATCCCTAAACCTAAAAGGAAGCCCCTGAGGTGATGTTTTTGGAGATTGGGGGCTCTTGGGTGATACCTCCAAGCCCTAGCTGACATTTTCTGCACCTACAGAATTAAAGAAAGCGATTGAAGGTATACCTGAACCTGATGCAAGCGGAGGTTTGTTCACATGGGAGGATTCGGAAGAGGCGTCAGGGATACTGTCGGTGTGGGTGGCTGTTTTCAGGACTATCTACATTCCCCGGCTCCGGGATCTTGCTTAACCGCCTTTTTTTCCCATTCTCAAATCAGAGCATGCCGCCCCATGACTCTTTCCACCCTAAAGGCCGTATACTAAACCCTCGAGTTCTTCACGGAGAGGGGTTTAACGGGAGTACGCAACCCGAGGCTCCCTAACACCCCCCACAACCCCCCCCCCCCCCCCCTCATGAACACCCCTCCCTGGTTTAGGGTTTAGGGTTTAGGGTTTAGGGTTTAGGGTTTAAGGACCTATACAAACGCCCCCAAAATCGGCAGACCAACGTCTTCGCCACCATCAACTTTTTGCTGAAGTTCAGTGAGCCCATTCGAGCAACTCGCCTGGCGTGACCCCATGGCCCATCTAAACCCTAAACCCTAAACCCTAAACCCTAAACCCTAAGCCCTAAGCCCTAAGCCCTAAACCCTAAACCCTAAACCCTAAACCCTATACAACAACTATGAAAGTCGTATCTTCGGAGCCCAAGGAGACCATTCAAGAACATTTGCTCTTGGGGTAGCGATTAGGCCTCCTAAAGGACGTAGCCCCCTCAACCCTCAACCCTCAACCCTCAACCCTAAACCTTGGAGCCCTAAACCCTAAACCCTAAAACTTGGAGCCCTAAACCCTAAACGGCCAAAAAATGACTCCCTTGTCGTTGTGGGTTGACTCAGCCCTAGGGTTCAGGGTTTAGGGTTTAGGGTTTAGGGTTTAGGGTTGATTTCCCAAGCCATACAATCCCATGGTTTAGGGCCTCTTATCCAGGCGACAATCCCCCAACCCGTGCAGAACAACTTTAACCTT
>CAJNDS010002235.1:718374-728374 GCA_905221605.1 Symbiodinium natans | reverse complement strand
CCTAAACCCTAACCCCTAGAAACCCCAAACCTAAGCCCCAGATCCCCCCAAAATTCCCAAACCCCCTCACAGCCCCCTCTAACCCCTCCGACCTACACCGCCGTCACCGAGGCGTAAGGCGCTCGCCACCGTCGGCCAGGCCTTCAAGACCTTCCCATCAGGTTTAGGGTTTAGGACTAGGATTTAGGGTTTAGGGCTAGGGTTTAGGGTTTAGGGCTTAGGGCTCGTGTCGAGTACTTGGGGTTTCGGATTTAGGGTTTGGGCGTCGCGGGCGCAGGCCTTGTCGACCGCAGAATCAACTCCGCACTGTTTTTGCGGCGGAGGGGGGATTAGGGCTTCGGGTTTAGGGTTTAGGGTGGGGGGGGTATACGTGTGGGTTATATGTGAATTCCTCAACTAAAGTCAGGGTTCCGACTTTATTCGGCTTCAGGGTCTTTAGGGTATACCCTTTTCCTGGGTCGCGACGGGTGACATTCGGGTTCTCAGCTTCGGTATTCCACAAAATTTTAGGACGAAGGCTGGTTCGGGCTCAGGCGCTCCGATCCCGCAACCTTGAGCCCATAAGCAATATCTGGAAGGACCACAGCGATTTAGGTTGCAAGTTGCCCCCCCCCCCCTCTCTCCTCCCAAAGAAGCTGTGCCTGTACCATAACTGTTTAGAACGCCGCAGACCCTATAACTCTAAGACTCGACAAACACCTCCGAGTACAACCTCCGTTCTCTATTCTATACGTAAATATGAACTGTATATGCAATGCCGTAAACTCAAAACCCCAAACCCTAAACCTTATAACCCTCAAACCCCAATCCTCAAACCGCACACCCTAAACCCTAAACCCTAAACCCTAAACCCTAAACCCTAAACCCTAAACCCTAAACCCTAAACCCTAAACCCTAAACCCTAAACCCAACACCCTAAACCCTAAACCCTAAACCCTATACCCTAAACCCTAAACCCTAAACCCTAAACCCTAAACCCTAAACCCTAAACCCTAAACCCTAAACCCTAAACCCTAAACCCTAAACCCTAAACCCTAAACCCTAAACCCTAAACCCTAAACCCTAAACACTAACCCTAAACCCTAAACCCTAAACCCTAAACCCTAAACCCTAAACCCTAAACCCTAAACCCTAAACCCTAAACCCTAAACCCTAAACCCTAAACCCTAAACCCTAAACCCTAAACCCTAAACCCTAAACCCTACCCTCAAACATGAGAGGCCCCTCACACGGCTGTTCTGGGATGCGCCGACTCTCGTGCAGCCTGGACTTTTCTTGGAAGCCCCACGGGTCTCTGAAGGGGGTCCTTGGGGGTTTAGGGTTTAGGGTTTAGGGTTTAGGGTTTAGGGTTTAGGGTTTAGGGTCTAGGGTTTAGGTTTCGGGGTACATGCTTAATTGCCCTAAAGCTACTATGCAGGAAACCCCCCCCCCCCCCCCTCAGCAGTTCCGTATTGGGCCTTCTATGAGGCTTCTACACGCCCGAGTCCTGTTCAAGTAAGAGGCACATGTAGACCAGCTGTGTCTGAGCTTTACTTGGTCTGCTTGCTCCTCACCAGACCGTCGTCGACTGTGGGTTTGTGGGTGTAGGGTTCAGGGTTTAGGGTTTAGGATTTGGCGTTTAGGGTTTAGGGTTTAGGGTTTAGGGTTTGTGGAAGTGTTATAGGGTTGACTACCCCGCAGTTGGAGAGATATGCTTCTTCAGTTGGCCGGTTGTAGTGATCAATGGCCACAGAAGAACGGATTCTCGAAGTGTTTCTAGGATCAGCTTGGGTTAACACACGAGCCTTACAACATGCCAATATTACACCCTTTGTAACCCCTACACAACCATAATCGAAACCATTGCCAGATTATCCCGTATCATCCTCCCTTCAGAACCCCTTGCCATCCCCTATAGAATAGGAACAGGTGTGCTGAAGAACTCCAATGCTTGTTTCTCCGGCCGTTTTTGGGAGCTGCGCAACAGTCTTGGCCCTTTTCAGGTGAGGAGGTTTCGAGGGGCGTTCGGAGCTGATAGGATTTAGGGTTTAGGGTTTAGGGTTTAGGGTTTAGGGTTTAGGGGAAGCCTGAGGTGCCTTTGGAGCTGGTTTTTGACACTCTGCCCGGTGTCGCTTGCCTGCACTGCCAGCTTCAGAAAGTCCCAAAACCCTAAACCCTAAAACCCTAAAACCCACAACCCTAAACCCTAAACCCTAAACCCTAAACCCTAAACCCTAAACCCTAAACCCTAAACCCTAAACCCTAAACCCTAAACCCTAAACCCTACACACCTCGGGCCGCAAGCGCCGCGTATTTCGAGCAGAGAGAACATCCACCTCAGCTGTAGCCCTCTACCCCCCCCAAAACAACTTCGCTTACAAGGCTTGGAGTTTGGGGTTTAGGATTTAGGGTAGGGTTTGGGGTTCAGGGTTCAGGGTTCAGGGTTTGTGTTTGGGGTTTGGGTTTCCCCCCGCAGCCCGCCCCCCGCCCCCCCCCCCCCGCCCCCCGCCCCCCGCCCCCCACCCCCCCGCCCCCCACCCCCCCCCCACCCCCCTTCCCCGCCCCCCCCCCACCCCCGCCCCCCGCTCCCCCCCCCCCCCCGCCCCCCCCCCCCCCCGCCCCCCCCCCCCCCCCCCCCCCCGCCCCCCCCCCCCCCGCCCCGCCCCCCCCCCCCCCCCTTCCCCGAAAAAAAACAGAACCTGCTTCTTAGTACCCCAAACCCCAAACCCTAAACCGACTCACACAAGCCCGTCCCTAGGGTTAACTACTGGGTTTCATCGAGTCCTACTTTGAACTTCCAATGGTACCCCCTTATATACCTCTTGATACCCTTCTACATATATGTATTTATGTACATAGATTTAGTACCCCCCCCCCCTATATAGCACTCCTATTTATACCCCCCCCCCCCCCCCATATAACCCCTCATACCTTCAAGCCTAAGCCCCAAACCCCAAACCCTAAACCCTAAACCCTAAACCCTAAACCCTCAACCCTCAACCCTAAACCCTAAACCCTAAACCCTAAACCCTAAACCCTAAACCCTAAACCCTAAACCCTCGGAGTCTCCTCTGACAAGGACCTCTTCGTGCTCCGCAATGCCGGTAACACCGTCGTCCACTCGGAGGGAAGCGCGCCTTGGCTCCGTTGGAGAAAGCCGCCCTAAACCCTAAACCCTAAACCCTAAACCCTAAACCCTAAACCCTAAACCCTAAACCCTAAACCCTAAACCCTAAACCCTAAACCCTACACCCTAAACCCTAAACCCTAAACCCTGTACAGTACCCAATAAACCCTGAACCCTAACCCTATGAACAATGTACCCAGAAGGTTGGCTAGCAAGCACTCTGGGGGTCCCACGTGTTATGTGCCCCATAAAGGCGCCTAGTTCCCTTCCCGAAAAAGGAAACTATCCTAAACCCTAACCCTAAACCCGAAACCCCGAAATCCCGAAACCCTAAACCCCACCCGTCGGGTTCATGACCTTTGCTGCACATTCCCGTGCCGGTGCTTGTTTTCTTGCTTCGGAGCCCACAACCGAAACCCTATAAACTGTTAGCCCTAAACCCCCAAACCCTCAGCCACGGGTCTGGGAAGATCCCCCCAAACCCTAAACCCTAAACCCTAAACCCCAAACCCCAAACTTCAAACCCCAAACCCTAAACCCTAAACCCTAAACCCCAAACCCTGAACCCCAAACCCTTCTTGGTAAGCCCAAGGTTCTCGGAAGCCTGGAGCCTCTTGGCAACTCCAGGGAATCTCTTATTCAGAAGGGTTGAGGGGTTAGGGTTTCGGGTTTAGGGTTTAGGGTTTAGGGTTTAGAGTTGAGGGGTTAGGATTCTGGGCTTCGGATTTTTTAGTTTTCAATGCTTGCAGGAAGCGCGGGTTTTCTGTTCGGGGGGTTGGGGGGGTGGGGGGGGGGGGGGGGTTTTCTCAAAAGAGCCCCTATGCCCTGTGCGAAAACGCCTATGGTCCATGAGTTTACGCGGTGTGGGTGGCCTGTTCCTCCGCGGAAAAGCTGGCGGGGTACCCCCCCCTACCCCCCCCCCCCCGTTTTGGGGGGTGTAGGAGGGAATGTTTTCACCTCCTTTTCCCATCCAACACGCCGCCAGGGTCGGCGGACCCCCCAAACCCTAAACCCAAAACCCCCTAAACCCGAAACCCTAAACCCCCTAAACCCTAAACCCTAAACCCTAAACCCCCTAAACCCTAAACCCTAAACCCTAAACCAGTCGCAGGTTCTGCGTCGGCGCTCTGAAGTCCCAGCTCATTGTGGTCCTGGGACCCTTGGCCTGCTGGGGTTTAGGGTTTAGGGTTTAGGGTTTGGGGTTTAGGGTTGGGGTTTGGGAGCTCATTCTAAATGATTCAGAAGTGTGGGATTTAGGCTCGGGCGTTGTTAGAGGACCCTAACCTTGAAGCCCTAAACCCTAACCATTTCAGAGATGATGGGTTGGACTCCTGGGATTCTATAGCACATGGTTTAGGGTTTAGGGTTTAGGGTTTAGGGTGTAGGGTCTTTTTGCAGTTCATCAAGCGAAGCTATGAAGCCCCAACGGCGGCCTGTCTCTTGGGGTGCATGAGTTTCGGGATCGGCCCCTTCCCCAGCCCAAAGCCTTCAAACTTTGTGTAGGGTTCAGGGTTTGGGGAACCCTTAGCCCTAAACCCTCAACCCGAAACTCGAAACCCTAAACCCTAAACCCTAAACCCTAACTCCTAAACCCTAAACCCTAAACCCTAAACCCTAAACCCTAAACCCTAAACCCTAAACCCTAAACCCTAAACCCTAAACCTAAACCCTAAACCCTAAACCCTAAACCCTAAACCCTAAACCCTAAACCCTAAACCCTAAACCCCAACCGCTCGGTCTGAGGACACACGGCCTGCGGCGCCATGAAGGGCGCCGTGAAGGACTACCTCGCCAACAAGGGAACCACTCGAGCTCCGGCACCTCTTCTCCGGCAGTCTCCCAAAAAGTATAGGGTTTAGGGTTTAGGTTTTAGGGTTTAGGGTTTAGGGTTTAATTAGGGTTTATGGGGTTTGGGGTTCAGGGTTTAGGGTTTGGGGTTTAGGGGGTATAGGGCTTTGGGTACGGGGTATAGAGTTCAGCCCAATCTCTGGGTTGATGGCGAAGCTACGCTTTAAAAGGCTGTGAGCAGGAGAGGGGGGGCGAGGGGTACTTGGGGAAGTGCTCATTCATGCCAGGTATACATTCCACCCCCCCCCCCCCTTCCCCATGTGGATCAAGCAGGCCTGACTGTTGCTTAGAAAACGAAATCATCGCTGTCAACAAGCATAATTAGGGCGGATCTCGTCTTCGTTGAAAAGTAAAAAGGACCACTAGATTCTTTCGGTATCACACGAGGCATCGGAATCTCTTGTTTCTGAATGCCCTCGCTCATTTCTCATGAAGAGTAAAGACTTCGTCGTGTATGAGGCAAAGAAGAACGCGCGTTCTCGTTTCATCGGACAAGGTAGAGGAAACCAGAAAGTCTATCTGGGTAGTTCTCTGGTAGGACAGGTAAGACAGGTAAAGGACTATCTTTGTCTGATCAGACAATTTGAAGAATTA
This sequence comes from Symbiodinium natans, assembly GCA_905221605.1. Taxonomy (NCBI): domain Eukaryota; class Dinophyceae; order Suessiales; family Symbiodiniaceae; genus Symbiodinium; species Symbiodinium natans. Next base: position 722,826 of record CAJNDS010002235.1, on the reverse strand, counting down.
GATTCCTTTTTTTCATTTTTGCATGAAGAAGTTGAACTCCATGGTTCTTTCCCACAAAAGCGGAGGCCTCACATTTTATCAATTACCCCAAAAGCCTTGGGGGTGGGGGGGGGGTTCTGAACCCAGGAACTTCTTTTGTTCTGAAGAGGACTTCTCTAAGTACCTAATCGGTGACAGGGCTTTCTTCTTCTCAAGAGCATGCTTCCTCTTAAGGAATTCGGATATCCCCGAAGCACGAGGAGCCCTCTCATATCTTCAAGACTATATGTGAGAGACTGCGGGCCAAAAGGACCATATTTTGGAGAAGTGAATATATATATATATATGAGCAAGCGCCAAAACCCCCCAGCCATTCAATTAAGTAAGGGGTGGACACGAATGCCCAAAACCCTGTAAAACGATGGGACACTTGAAAAGCGACACCTACGAACACCAAGCGTGGATAATTGATGCTAAAACCCTGCAAAATGATGGGAACACTTGAAAAGCGGCACCCCTCATGTTGCGTCCATTAGCACCTCGAGCCGGTTTTGGCAGTCGCTCATATGTATATATGAAACAGGGTTTATATTTCTGTTATTGGTGAGTGTTTATAAGGCTCCTTGTTACAATTGGTGAGTGTACATATTGGGTGTCCTTTTGGGATACAAGAAATATAAAACCTACTTCATATATGTGTGTGTGTATATATATATATCTATAAATACATCCCTCCAAAATTTGATGGCTTGTGAAAGCAAGGTCTTCCACCCGACGACTTCTAGCCCGGAACAACGACACACCCCCATCCTCCCTTAGGGTTTAGGGTTTCGGGTTTAGGGTTTAGGATTTTGGGTTTAACCCCAAGCAAAACCGCGGCGAGGCAGATTCAGCGTTGGGAAACTTGCTCCAGGGCCTCAACGGCATCGCGCAGCAGGACGCCGACTCAATTGCCCAAGGGTTTAGGGTTTAGGGTTTAGGGTTTCCTTACGGGTTCGTAGTAAGAACATATGTAGGGCAGTGGCATCCGCTACAGTATAAACCCTGAATCTTAAACCCTGAACCCTGCAGCTTCTACCCCCTGAAAGGGGTAGATGAATACTTGATGACTTCATTCGCACATCCCGACTAAGACTAGTAAGTTTCAGGGCTTTGAGGATTTTCGGTTCTGACAGGGGCTTTAAGGTTTGTCAAGGTGGGGTTTGGGGTTCAGGGTTTAGGGATTGTAGGGCGTCACAGGCCATTTAAGGGGTCTTAGGCTTGAGGAGCTGTTTGACATGATTTCAGGATTTAGGGGTTTTTCGAAGGCCCCTCGCACCCTTAGGCAAGCTCCGAACCTGCCATGTAACCCTAAGCCCACCTTCCCTAAACCCTCAACCCTAAACTAAACCCTCAAGACTTAAGACCTCAATCAGCAGGGCCCCCTACTCCGCAGCCGCGCCCCCTTAAACCCACCCAAAGCCCAAGCTCAAAAAGGGCTTTCCGGTTCAGGGTTCAGGGTTTCGGGAGCCTAAACTCGATTCCCTAAACCCTAAACCCCAAGCGCCCTAAAGCCTAAACCGTACCTACGGAAACCTGTTCAGCTTTCCCGCAGACACTACTGTTTGCATAAGAACTCCCAACAAATAAAAATATTCTTCCCGGCTCCTGTAAGGGTAAAAAGGGCATTGTTTCTTTTTCCTTTTTTTGGGGCTCTTTAAACGCTAAACCCTAAACCCTAAACCCTATACCCTAAACCCTAAACCCTAAACCCTAAACCCTAAACCCTAAGCCCTAAACCCTAAACCCTAAACCCTAAAACGTCAAACGGTAGAACATGGTCAGGCCGAAGCCAGGGTGGGGCCATCGGGCAGCGAGGATGACATCGCGACCGCGGCTGCGTCTCGGTGTGGAAGAAATGGTGCAAGGGTTTAGGGTTTAGGGTTTAGGGTTTAGGGTTTAGGTTGTTGGGCTTTTTGAGGTGGAGACGTCGATCGGGGTTTTAGGGCTGAGGGCTTGTAAGGTTAAGGCCTGGGCTCTACTATGTACGCTTGGGCGGCGTTGGGTGCTCGAGGATTTTTTGGGGTTTTAGGGCTGAAAAGATTGCAAGATTCAGATCTTCTTGCTTGATCTTCTCGTTTGGGGCTGCAAGGGTTCAGGGTTTAGGGTTTAGGATTTAGGGTTTAGGGTTTAGGGTTTAGGGTTTAGGGTTGCTGCCCAACCGGCCCTTGGCAGGGCTTAGGTTGGAGGCCAGGTTGAAGGTTTGGGGTTCAGGGTTCAGGGTTTAGGGTTCAGGGTTCAGGGTTTAGGGTTTGGGGTTTAGGGTTTAGGGTTTAGGGTTTAGGGTTCAGGGTTTAGGGTTTGGGGTTTAGGGTTTAGGGTTCATGCACCTCAACCATAGTTGGAGTTCAGGGTTCAGGGTTTAGGGTTTAGCGTTTAGGGTTTAGAGTTCATGCACCTCAACCATAGTCCCTGGGCGCTTCAACCCAAGCAGCCCTTAGCGGGCGAACCTTCGCGCAGGTCAAAGTCAACGTGCGAAACACGATTGCCTCTCATCAGCAGTCGGGTATTCAAGTGTTAAGGATTGAGGGCATATATGCAGGGCTTGGGGCGTTTTTAGGTTGGGGAGCAAAGAAACCGAACCCTGAACCCTGAACCATAAACCGTAAACCCTGAACCCTAAACCCTAAACCCTAAACCCTAAACCCTAAACCCTAAACCCTAAACCCTAAACCCTAAACCCTAAACCCTAAACCCTAAACCCTAAACCCTAAACCCTAAACCCTAAACCCTAAACACAAGCACTGAGAACCTGTCCCAGCCAGTAGGCAGGCTACCTGTTGATGAAGGGTTCTCTTCTTCAGTGGACTCTCATCCCTACATGGCCCATCCCTCCCATCAAGGACCTTTCGAACGACCCTTATAACCCTCAGCCCAGAACCCTAAATCCTAAACCCCCTAAACCCCCTAAACCCCCTAAACTCCCTAAACCCCCTAAACCCCCTAAACCCCCTAAACCCCCAAAACCCCCTAAATCCTAAACCCCCCTAAGCCCCCTAAAGCCCCTAAAGCCCCCTTAAAACACCAAGCCGGCCTCTTGCCTTGCATGTCCGCATGTCTAAGCAGGGTTTTGTGTGTGTGTGCACGCGTGCAGGAACCCTAAACCCTAAAAGCCCTAAAAGGCCTAGACCCTAAAGTCCTAAAAGTCCTAAACCCTAAGCCCTAAAAGCCCTAAACCCTAAAGTCCTAAAAGTCCTAAACCCTAAACCCTAAACCCTAAAAGCCCTAAACCCTAAACCCTAAAAGTCCTAAACCCTTATCATGAGCTTGGGTTCTAGGGTTTGGGGTTTGGCGTTTAGGTTGTTCGGGATGCCCCTTGATGGGACTCTACAAGCCCCAAACCCCGCAATGCCAGGTTCGGCCTCTACGCCTCGAGCCCTCCACCCTAAACCCTAAACCCTAGACCCTAAACCCTAAACCCTAAACCCTAAACCCTACAGCCGAATGAGCCCCTGTTCAGTCCCGAAACCCTGAAGCACCTTAAACCACTAAACCCCTAAAGCCTCAAAGCCTTAAACCCTTGAACCCTTGAACCCTTAAACCCTTAAACCTTTAAACCCTTACATCCTTAAAGCCTTAAACCCTCCCACCCTTCAACCCTGAAACCCTTCAACCCTGCAATCCTTCAACCCTTAAACCCTGAAAGCCTTAAACCCTTAAACTCCTAAACCCTACACCCTTAAACCCTGAAACCCTTAAACCCCAGAACCCCTAAACCCTTAGACCTTTAAACCCTTTAACCCTTTAGCCCTTCAACTCTTGAACTCTAAACCCCTAAATCCTTAAACCCCAAAACCCTTGAAGCCTAGACCCTTAAGCCCCCAAACCCTGAAACCCTTAAACGCTTAATGGGCCCTGCGCTGAAGCTCCCTAATCTCCATCCATGCTCAGAACTACCTCGCCACGAAGAGTGAGGTGATCTCCGATAAGGCCTGTGCAGGGACTTTTCCACGGCGCCCATGGGAGTTTCGAGAATTCAGGTTTAGGGTTTAGGGTTTAGGGTTTAGGGCTTAGGGCTTGGGGCTTATAGGGTTTAGGGGTTTAGGTTTAGGGTTTGGGTTGGTTCCATACACGGCCTCCGATGTCGTACTTCTACTTAAAAGTTGGAAGCCTTGATGGCGAAAGCCCTAACGCTCGCTGCCTGTGCAGCCCGAGGAAATTGAGCCCCTTGTGCAGGCCTTACCCCCTAAATTTGCAACTGCTTGTGGAGGCTTTGGGGACCCCTTTGTGCTCCTTCCTTGCCACGCGTTGTGCGCAATATGACGCCTCACATCTACTAGAACCCAGTTCGAATGTTCGAATCCAGCAACTATATACAGGGGCTTAAAACCCTAAACCCTAAACCCCTTCAATCCCCAATAATTTACAACCAAGAAGATGCCCATGCAAATTAACACGCCCCCCCCCCCCCCCCCCCCCCCCCCCCCCCCCCCC
>CAJNDS010002235.1:591342-718274 GCA_905221605.1 Symbiodinium natans | reverse complement strand
CCCCCCCCCCCCCCCCCCCCCCCCCCAAACAAAAAAACTCTCTATATATATATATATGTATATATATATATATAAATTACTTCTTGATTTTCTGAATTTATGTATAAATTGAATAAGCATAAAAAATAAATACACAAGCACCTGAGCTCCTAAAGTCCCCAAAGCCTCAACCCTCATACAGCTTCAGCCCTTAAACCCTCGAGCCCTTACACCCTTAAATCCTCAAAGCCTAAGCCACGAACGCCGCCCATACCCCTACAGAATCATCCAAAGACCTGTCATGAAACCCCTAAACCCTAAACCCTAAACCCAAGACCTGTCATTAACCCCCTAAACCCTTAAGCACTTGAACCCGAAGCACCCTAAGATACTCGTCAATGGTTTTGGGGGTATCATTTCTTGAGGTTTATCAGTCGAACACTTCGATGTACCGCGACGTAGCCCAGACAAAGATTCGGCTAAACCCTAAACCCTCTACCTAAACCTTAAACCCTCAATCTGCCCCAGCTTACGAGGATCCTTCATCCCAAAGGGGTCCCCGAACTTCGGGGAGCAGCCATGTCCCCGACTTTTATGTGCCGCAAAGGCCTGCTTTCGATGAGGTTTAGGGTTTAAGGTTTAGGGTTTAGGGTTTAGGGTTTAGGGTTTAGGGTTTAGGGTTTAGGGTTTAGTTTAGGGTTTAGGGTCTCTTACGCCTAGGGTTTGGGAGGTTCATTCCGTTCGCTTTGCTGGCCTTTTGCGGCCTCATGAGCGGAGGTGTAGCAAAAATTTGCCACCCTCCGCATGAGGATCCCTAGCCTGTCAGTTTAGGGTTCAGCATTTAGGGTTTAGGGTTTCGGGTTTAGGGTGTGGAGTTTAGGGTCATGTCTTAGGGTTTAGCGTGTCTGGCTCTGCTTGGTGAGCCTTTGCGCATGCACGCGTCGTGCATCAGACCTGCGATTCAAACTGGTGTAGATGAGGTTGGCGCAGCGAGCCCGTGCTCCATAAATTCTAAAGGCGACAAGGTTTTAGGCCCCGAACCCTAAACCCCGCAACCTCAAAACCTAAACCCCAGGCCCTAAGCCCCACCCCAATGCCTCTGATTCGAGCATACCTTGAAGCCTAGCAAACTTACTTCCTTCGAATGCTACCTACAAGGAGCCAGCGTGGCGAGTTTGGTTTGGGGTGGTGCCTCGTCGAATTGCCTTTTTGCCTCGTGAGCGGTAGATCTCAGAAGCCTGGTACTTGAAGGTTCATGGGTAGCTATAAGTAGGGTTATCATGGTAACTAGACTTACAACCCTATTTAGTGTTCGGCTTAGCCCTAAACCCTAAACCCTAAACCCTAAACCCTAAACCCTAAACCCTAAACCCTAATGTACTTATACCCGTACTTGTAAGTATCCATGAACCTCCAAGTACGTGGTTTGGGCTTCGGGACTTGTTCAGGGCGATCCTGGAACTTTGCTCCGACATTCACATGTTTTGTTCCGGATCACAGGTTTAGGGTTTAGGGTTTAGGGTTTAGGGTTTAGGGTTTAGGGTTTAGGGTTTAGGGTTTAAAGATGTATTGGCTTGTGGATGTGCAGGTTTTACAGCTTTACAGAGTTCCGGGCTGGCAGGCTGATAGGTTGCAGGTGGTTGAGAGGATCTATAGGTTCAGGGGCTAACCACAGTAGACCTTATAGCTCCCTAACCCCCTCCGTCCACCTCGCTGTGCCTTCGGCCCTGAAAACAAAGGGGCAACCATACCCAAGCATTGAGGTCCACTTCCCGGTTTAGGGTTTAGGGTTTAGGGTTTAGGGTTTAGGGTTTAGGGTCTTGCAAGGGTGTATCGATGAAGAACTCCAGGTAGTGTTGTTGGAGTGGGCCATCGGCCCACTTCCCGCGCAGGCCCGACAAGGCAGCCTGCTAGGGCTTCGCTTGCGCCAACCTCGAAAACGTCTTGCATGCCTGCTGCTTATCCATCGCGGAATGCCTGTTGCTTCTGCACTGGACTCTTCTCCCCCAACAAACACAACCCCAAACCCCCTGAACATCACCCCTTCCGCCCCGCGCCCAAAAAGATCTTTAGGGTTATGTAGGGCGTAGATATTGGTACTCGCACATTCATTTCTTGAGCGGTACTTGGTAGCCCAGTGGTAGCCTTTTCCCTTTTTGGGGTTCAAGGTTCCCTTATAAAGGAACCAACCCAAAAAGGGTGCCCTTATTATAATGTGGTTACTGGGCTTCTAGCCCTAAACCCTAAACCCGAAACCCTACAACCTAAACCCTAAGCCCTTAATATAATTGGGTACCCTTCTTCTAATATGGGTACTGGGCTACTAAGATGAAGGGTGGAGGGTTCTGAAGTTCTGAAGCGTAGGAGTCGATCCAGCTAGGCACACTCAGCAGTGGCAAATGCCCCGCGAAACTGAGCCCTGTCCAGAATGCTCGCGTGAAAGTATCCCTAACCCTAAACCCTAAACCCGAAACCCTAAACGCAGGATTGGGTCTGGAGTCTATAGGCCGAAGGGTAGCAAAGCGCAGGCTTAGGCTAGGACCCACGGTAGGCGCCGATTCCTGTTTTGTTTGGGCTTGAGTTCCCGTGTGAGTAAAAGGGGTACCCTTTTTCCTCCTAGGTTACTTGGTTTTAGGATTTAGGTTTTTTCAGGTTACTTGGCAGCCTAGTGGTACCCTTTTCCCTTTGTGGGGTTCAAGGTTCCCTTGTAAAGTAACCAACCCTAAGAAGGGTGCCCTCATTATCATACTGGGCTACCAAGAGGGGTACCCTTTATGCTCGCAGGTTACTCCTGGGTCTATTAGGCTTTACAGGCTAAACCCTAAACCCTAAACCCTAAACCCTAAACCCTACACCCTACACCCTACACCCTACACCCTAAACCCTAAACCCTAAACCCTAAACTCTAAACCCTAAACCCTAAACCCTAAACCCTAAACCCTAAACCCTAAACCCTAAACGGACGGGAGATGCCCCGTGCTCGCAACAGGATGCTCACACGCCGGTTCGTTAGCTCCCGGCCAAGGGGGGGGCATCCCAACAGGGCACCGCGAAGCAGCATCTGGAAGAGCCCCATGACTGCCCGCCAGGCCCATGCTGGCTTTTGGGGTTTAGGGTTTAGGGTTTAGGGTTTGGGGGTTTTGGGGTCTTGGGGGTTAGGGTTTAGGGTTTAGGGTTTAGGGTTTAGGGTTTAGGGTTTAGGGTTTAGGGTTTAGGGTTTAGGGTTTAGGAGCGCTTGCACTTCTTCTCCCTCTAGTCCCTCTCGATACCCTCAGCACCGCCCATTGTAACAAAGCCCCCTATGGCGGGGTCCCCTGCGCCCGAAATCATACCCAAAGGCTCCAATGTAGTTCCGTTTTGGGTTAGTTCTAGGGGATTCTAGTATACTACCCCAAAAAGGTACTACATAGGAGCCTTTGGGTAAACTCATAGTGAAACCCGGGGGTGTACGGGGGTCCCCATGTTCCGGGATTGTGACTTTCTCGGGGCAATATGGACCCTAAGAAACCCTAAACACCACCTCCTCCCTGACACCTCCTTGGGTTTTGCATAGATAAACCCTAAACCCCAAACCCTAAACCCTAAACCCTAAGCTACTAGCTGGGGATTTCCCCCAGCTTAGCTTTCGGTTGCCCCAGGTTGCAACCTTACTTGGGGACTTCTCACCCTGTAGTTATACCTGCCACTTATACCTGCCCGTGTACCTTGAAAGTGACCCTAAACTCTAAACCCTAAACCCTAAACCCCTCACCTTAAACTCCAAGCCTTAGCTGCAATAGGGGGGACCACTCACTAGGATCCACCAGGTAGGTAAGGTTTCGGGTTTAGGGTTTAAGTGTTAGGGTTTAGGGTTTCGCATTTAGGTCAACGCTGACTCTTGTAAACCCTCCTACATTCTAAACCCCCAGTGCAGTAGTTAAGGGTTCTCCTGGCCTTAAAGCGTTCAGAGTTCAGCGTCCCAGTCTGTGTCTGAGGTTTAGGACTAAGGGTTTAGGGTTTAGGGTTTGGGAACTATAGCTCCCGCAGGAATTGTGATCTGTTTTTTTTTCTTTCGGTGCTTTCAGCAAGTGGCACAGCTGAAACACGTGTGTGTAGCGCATAGAGCATGCCAAGGAGCATAGCTTCAAAGCAAATGGGGATTTAAGGGACTAAAGGAGGGACACTTGTAAGGGATCTTAGGGGTTCTTTGGGCACCTCTTTTTTTTAGGGACTGCTGAGTGCTGTGATAGGCCCCAGCCTCATTCCATGTTGTGACGTGCCCTTACAAATAGAAGGGACAACTCACAGGCCTTAGATTGTTCGGCTGACCTAAACCCCAAACCCCAAACCCCAAACCCCAAACCCCAAACCCTAAACCCTAAACCCTAAACCCTAAACCCTAAACCCTAAACCCTAAACCCTAAACCCTAAACCCTAAACCTAAACCTTAAAGAGCCTTCAATACAGCCTTAAACGAGCCTTACAAAAAGCCAAGCCATGCCTGGCGGACCTCAGAGTGAGTCCATGGCTAAGCCCTGTGATTCCCGTCGCATGCGGCCGGCTCCAGAAACCCAGACTCGAGCTCCCGGACAGGGGCAGAAAGAGCGCTGATGCGTTTTAGGGCTTATGGCTTTAATTTTCACTCTCTTTTTGTTTAGGGTTTAGGGTTTAGGGTTTAGGCTTTTTTTTTGTGTTTGTGTGTGTGTGTGTGGTTTTTGGTGGTTGTAGGGTTTAGGCCTTTGGGGGTTCGAGGGTTGGGGCATTCATTTTTGGGGCTAAAGGCCCTAAGCCAGAGAACCTACCCGGACCTCCTCTAGCACATACTCTCCAAGATTCCCGAATTTAAGGCACCCTTAGAAGAAGTTCCAAAGGCTCACTGACTGAAGGAAGGCCCTAAACCCTAAACCCTAAACCCTAAACCCTAAACCCTAAACCCTAAACCCCAATGTTCCCTCCCCGCTCTGGGTACCCTGACTGACGCGGACCCTGATGTTTAGGGTTTAGGGTTTAGGGTTTAGTTTAGGGTTTAGGGTTTAGGGTTTAGGGTTTAGGGTTTAGGGTTTAGGGTTTAGGGTTTAGGGTTTAGGGTTTAGGGTTTAGGGTTTAGGGTTTAGGGTTGGGCTTCGGATAAGATGGGGTCGAATGGCATCGAGGTCCTTAGCAGGGAAGCCGGAAGCAGATATTCCTTCAATCCTCTTGCCCCCCCCCAATGTTTCTAAACCCCCCCCTACCCCATTAAAGGACCGTTCAACGTGTACATACTAGAATCCAATGCAATTAAATTGCCAACGTCATGTAGGGGAAGGGATTCTCAAGTTTCAAGAGGGTGTCCTGAGTGCCTTAAACCTCGAAGCCCAAAGCCATTTACGTTTCATGAGGGTTTGATCCTCTAGGGATTTGTGGTGATCTCGGACCAGAGCTTTCGGGCAAAATCCATAAAGCCCTAAACCCTAAAACAGTCCTCCGCATGGTCGCTTGGCTTCGCACAGCTCAGGCGCTAGGGTTTCGGGGTTTCCCCTAAAGCCTACACCCGGAGCTATGGAGGCTCCTGGGAGATGTTGATTCCCTCCTTTAGATTCACAAGATCTGTATGAATGAATATTCTCAAAGATTTGTGTGTGTGCGGGTGCTGTTATATCCCTTCTGTATAGAACCCTTTTTCAATGATGTGCGCGATGAGTGCTGCTCTGGTTCTGGCCGGCGTGTCGCTGGCTCCAGCGCTGGCCAGTCCGTGCGGAGTGACGTTGGAAGTTGCTGCAAACATCATGGCGCTCGAGGCAGCATTGCTTGAGGCCACAGTGATATTCTTTGACTTGGATGAAACTCTTGTGATGCCGAGAACGACCTTCATATATGGGTTGCCGCGCACAGACATGTTTTTGAAACAAATGAATCCATGTTTTTCGAAGGCTTTTGAAGAACTTGATCTCGGAAGGAAGATGGAGGAGGAATACTACCATGCGCCACTAGCGCTTGTGCACTCCAAGTTGCCATCGACGATCAAGGCACTTCATTCCCGAGGAGCATCTGTTTATGGCTTGACATCAAGATCCGCCGAGGACCGCAACTATTCCTGGCACAACCAAATCGTTTTGGATTTTCTGTTTCAGAATGGCATCGTGTTCTCCAAGTCTCTGACTTCAGACACTGGGGTCTTCTTCGCTGGCGATGAGAAGATACAGCACGGCCACAATAAGGTCATGAAGAGAAGCGGTAAAGCAAAAATCATCGACAAAGTGATGAGAAACCGCACTTACATGGAAGGTGCCTGCATGAAGTCTTTCTTGGTTGACAACACCATGGCCAAAATCGAAGCCGCCATGGAGCAGTCCGAGACAACAGTCTCAGGCGTCTTTTACACAGAGGCCTGGCTGAAACAGAGCTCTCTTGAAGACATGCGTGCCTGGTTCTGCAAGGTCGTCAGTTGCGACGAGTGTACCAACGATTCGCGAGCTGCCGAGATGTAGTTGCGACATGGAGGTTCCGACGGAGGTAAGCCTTGCTGTTTGCTTGAGCCCCCCACAAATACCGGATCATCATCCCTGTATTACCCTTATACGGAAGAATATGTTTTTTTTTTTGGGGGGGGGGGGGGGGGTGGGGGGGGGGGGGGGGGGGTGGGGGGGGGGTGGGGGGGGGGTGGGGGGGGGCGGGGGTTCTTAAGCAAATAAGTGGAAAAAATATCACTCTCACGTAGCTTGGCTCCATTCTTCTTACGCGTCCCCTTCGTGTCAGTGATAAGCCAGCCAATTGGAGCAGAAGGTTGCTAGTAGGAGCCTGTCGCTCGCCAGACACCTACTGGCATTGCAAAGCGATTTCGCAGCTGATGGCTCGGAGCAAGGTTTCAGGTCCAGAGAGTCTGACCATCTATTCTAAATGTTTGAAATCGCATCTGACAACTTTGCCCAGAGATTGGCTTAATGTTGACAGCCCGTAGATGCTGCAACAGGCGATGGTGTAGCAAGGTGCTCGGAGACTCCGCCCCACGTCTTCCAGATGCCTCCATGGCGCAGACCATCGAGATGCATTCCGTGAGGGACTCTGCTGGTATCAGGAGGTGGTGTAATGCAAAGCCCTTAAAGGCCAGTTAAGACACAATTTAGGGTTTAGGGATTATGGTTTAGGGTTTAGCGTTTACTTAGGGTTTTGGGTACATAGGCACACCCTGGTCTCACATGGCGTGACCCAGCAACAGTCTGCTACAGCCTTAGCACAAAACGGCTTGGGAGTTTTCGACCCCCTTGATGCTAATACACCGCGCGCTTTGCCCAAACCAATCAACCCTAAACCCTACCCAAAGGCTCCTATGTAGTACCTTTTTGGGGTAGTATGAGTCAACCCAAAAAGGAACTACATTGGAGCCTTTGGGTAAACTCTCAGCCCTAAACCCTAAACCCTAAACCCTAAACTCTAAACCACCATAGCTCAGCCGGAATGCAAAATGTGTGCCGAGGTGGAGCCAGCCCTACTTCGGGCGCCGAGCCAGGAGGTCATAGAGGCCTTTTGGGGTTTTCCTAGGGGTAGTTGGAATATTTTTCTAATTTTGGGGTACTTTAAATGCTAAGAAACAGCTGGACTTTTGGGGTTTCTTGTTATTGAGGTTATTGTGCTGAACATGGTTGTCGTGGTTTATTATGGTTGTTCGTATCCTTCCTAGGACCCAGAGTAGGCCCTTATTCACTGTTTTGGGTTTGGGGTTCCCTTATAAGCCCCTTTAAACCAAAAAGGGTACCCTTGCTGTTCCTAGCTTACTCCTGGGTCCAGCTTCATGTTGTTGCGATTATTGTTGTTACTACCTTGGGGGGGGGGGGGGGGGGGGGGGGCATCGAAATTTTGAGGGCTGAGGGCCCCTGTACACCTCAGAGGCAGGTTTCGTAGGGTTCGTTTCTTCCTCAATCCTCACCCTAAAACAGGGGTCGGAAAAATCGCTAGTAGTATCCCCTCAGGGTCCCTAGATACTTCTGCTACAAGAACCCCCCCCCCCCCTCAAAACCCTATTCTAACTATTAAGGCACCTATATATCACGCATCTAAACCTTCATAAACCTCATCAGATGACAAAGTACAGGGCTTTGGGCCAGACGACGTCTTGCCACCGCCTGTGGGGTTTAGGGTTTAGGGTTTAGGCTTCAGGGTTTAGGTTTTAGGGTTCAGGGAACCCCCCTTGTCTGGAGTTTTAGGGTTTGCAGGGGTTAGAGTTTACAGCTTAGAGTTCATAGAATCCTACCTTGAAAAAAATGAAGCGGCCGAGGTTACCAGTTTAGGGTTTAAGGAGTAGGGTTTAGGGTTTAGGGTGTAGGACCCGGCCCTTATTCCTTTTGTGGGGGGTTTGGGTTCCGATACCAGACCCTGTAAACCAAAAAGGGTGCCCTTTTCCTCGGCTACTGCTGGGTCTAGCCTGCCCCAGTCCCCTCATTCTGATCCTTCACCTTAAGGTGACTCTGTCAACACATTAGGGTTTAGGGTGTAAGGGTGTAGCTATAGCCTCAGAAGCCCAATGCACAAAAGCACACCTTATACGCACCAGCACACACCTTGTACTCCCTGCAAGGAACGACGGTAGATCCAGGCATGGTCATGCACTGGGTGTTCCCCGGTCGCTTGTCGCATGACCTGGAGTGGCTGATTGTGTACGTCGCGCTGAGTCGCGTATGGACTTTGGCCAACTTGAGGAGCATTGGCCTGAGCAGCGACATCAGAAAGACCATCGAAGCCGGACCACCAGAGAACATGCTGCAAGCCTTTAGCACCCCCCCCCCCCCACCCGCCCCCGTCCCACATGGTATCCCCGCCGCCCCCCTGCGGTTCATGGTGGGTTTTGGGTTTAGGGTTTCCTTCCTTGCGGCCCGTGGTTCATGGTCTATGGCTCATGGTGGGTTTAGGGGCATGTCTCTCCACCCCGCTGTGGTTCATGGTGGGTTTAGACTTTCGTGTTTAGGTTTTCCCCTCTCACCCCTGTGGTTCGTGGTTGTAGGGCTTAAGGGGTGTGCCCGGCAGGGATGCTATGGGCTGGGGTTGAGAACCCCCAGGAACCCCCTCCAACCCTGACAGGCAACCCTAAACCCCGCCCACGCACCACGGGGGAAGAGGGAAACCCTAAACCTAAACCTAATCCTTCACCTAAACCCTCAACCCAAAACCCACCACGCATTATCGGGGAGGAGAGGGGAAACTCTAAACCTACAGCCCCGAGCCCTAAGCCCTTAACCCCTCCATGAACCACAGAGGAGGGATGGGGGGGGAACCCTAAACATTCAACCTAATCGCAAAATCACGGGGAGGGTGGGGCGGTGGATACCATGGGGGGGGGGGGGAACGTGAATGCTGGCGCGCAAGTACACCAGTCCCAGGGGTTCTATTGTAATTTCATGATGATAGTTATTACTATTGTGCGGGTGAGTGAGTGTGTGTGTGTGTGTGTGCGTTTTTTTGTTTTTTTTGTGGGGGGGGGGGGTGGGGGTGCAGGCCTCAACCCCTAAAACCCTAAACCCCTAAACCCCTAAACCCTAAACCCTTAACCCTAAACCCTAAACCCTAAACCCCTAAACCCCTAAACCCCTAAACCCCTAAACCCTTAACCCTTAACCCTTAACCCTAAACCCTAAACCCCTAAACCCCTAAACCCCTAAACCCCTAAACCCTAAACCCTAAACCCTTAACCCTTAACCCTCAACCCTAAACCCTAAACCCGTAAACCCCTAAACCCCTAAACCCCTAAACCCCTAAACCCCTAAACCCTAAACCCTTAACCCGAAACCCTAAACCCTAAACCCCTAAACCCCTAAACCCCTAAAACCCTAAACCCTAAACCCTAAACCCTAAACCCTTAACCCTTAAACCCCTAAACCCCTAAACCCCTAAACCCCTAAACCCTAAACCCTAAACCCTAAACCCTTAAACCCCAAACCCTAAACCCTAAACCCTAAACCCTAAACCCTAAACCCTTATAAGTAAGGGAGGTGGGCAAAGGCTCTAGGTCCGCATGGGCGTCATGCCTTCCTGCCCTCAGGATGGTGTATCGGCGCGGGAGGCAGGTAGGGTTTAGGGTTTAGGGGTTTAGGGTTTAGGGTTTAGGGGTTAGGGGTTTATGGGTTTAGGGGTTTAGGGGTTTAGGGGTTTAGGGGTTTAGAGGTTAGGGTTCAGGGGTTCCGGGGTTTAGGGTTCAGAGTTTAGGCTTCTGGGGTTAGGGCTCAGCGCATTGTCGCAGCACCTGTTCGCAAAGTTTAGGGTCTGCCCGGATGTTCAGCACACTTTATGTTGTTCTGTTGTGATGCTCAGCTCTTCTTGGAAAACCCCACGCCCTAAGCGATAACCCCTGTTTTGTTACTACCAAAACAGAAAACAGGGAGCAGGTTTCGCGTGAAACACTCAACCCTAAACCCTAGACCTTGCGATGTTGCCCCTTATACTAGCAGTCCTTCATAGGCGCTATAATAGGGGGTACGATCATCCCTATCAAGGACTGTCAGTATAAGGGGGAACATCCCAACCTAAACCCTAAACCCTAAACCCTAAACCCTAAACCCTCAACCCTAAACCCTAAACCCTAAACCCCTGCAAACCCTAACCCTCAAAAGTAGCCAGACCCGGTGCCATCCGGGGAGCCCTTAATGTTCACTTATGGGTTTGGGGTTTAGGGTTTAGGGCATATAGGGTTCCTTGTTAATATTGGTGAGTGTATACATTGAGTGTCCTTTTGGGGGTACAAGACATTTGGACCCTACCACAGACTTGCGCCGGTCCAGAATGAAGGGGGTCCTTGTCACCTCAGCCTCGGGAGGCTCTGAACCCTACTAGTAAATACCGGTTTAGGGTTTAGGGTTTAGGTTTTAGCGTTTAGGGTTTAGGGTTTAGGGTTTAGGGTTAGGAGTGCAAGTTTTAGGGTTTAGGGTACCCTGCTTGGAGGATCATGGGGGTAAGTAGGGCTATAAGCACCCTGCCTGCGCCTGTACTTTGAGCTCGGCATGTTTTTGCAAGACGGGGCGGCGCAGAAGCACGTCTTCGGCATCAACGGCGACGCCGGCAGCCGCTTCTGCATGCTGTGCATGAACGCCCTCACCTTGCGGAGCGCACTAGACGTCACAGACGTGGACGACGAGCACGGCTTCGCCGGCGTCTGCGGGCTGCTCCGCCACCAGGATCTGCACCTCTGCTCCGATGCAGACGTGTTGCAAAGCGCCGATCGCCTCGCAGGGCGCACAGCGGCCGGCATGCCCAAAGCTCAAATAGCATTGTGGGAGCAACATGGTTTAAGGACGATTAGAGCAGGGATTCCCTTTAGTATACCTTTTGGGGTATGGGGATAAGGATGTTCCAACTTTTGGAGTTTGCCGTAAGACCTCAACCTAGAGTCACCTACCTTGGGAGTTAGAGCACACCCTAAAGCAAAGCCTGTTGCGTGGAACACCCCCCCCCCCACTCCAAGACCCCCAAAAATCTTTCGGCCCCTAAACCCTAAGCCCTAGACCCTAAACCCTAAACCCCAAAGCCTAAAGCCTAAACCCTAAACCCTAAACAAGGTGATCCTTCCGGACGAAGCTGGCAGCTGCTGGTCCCGTTCCTTTGAGAGCTGCCGACCTGGGATGGCCGAAGGCCTCCCCTTGAGTAGGGTTTAGGGTTTAGGGTTTAAAGGGTTTAGGGTTTAGGGTTTAGGGTTTAGGGTTTAGGGTTCTAGGGTTCTAGGGTTCTAGGGTTTAGGCTTTAGGGTTTAGGGTTTAGGGTTTAGGGGCGCCTTCCGGGTGATGGTCGTCATGCATAATAGGTCCTTTGTTTTTTGAGGTCAGCGTGTCGCATGCTTTAGGTGCTCCTTGGTAGGAGTATGAAGACGGGGATGTCCAGACGAAACGAGCCATTCTGGCGAAAGTGCAGCAGCACGGAGTCCGGAACTGTTCGTGGATCCACGAGCTGAAGAAGAGCACTACGACGACGAATCGTGAGTCAGAGGACATCGTCAAAAATTCTTTGACAAGGCACCTGTTCAGCATGTTGAGGTGTGGGAGCGGGATATCCCGGTGATTGGTCTAAGTCCATCCGAATCCCCTGGTGCTTTAAACCGTTGGCTTGAGGCTTTTGGGGTTTGGTTTTTCTTTCTCCACGTACCCTAATTATACAGATTATCGGGGCCTTTAGTACAAGACGTACCCTAATTATGGGGTTTTCCAAAATGGGGGGGCACCCCTTTTATACCTCAAATATTCAGAAATAGAATCCCTTAAACGGGATCCCCCAAAAGGGTATCCCTGTTTTCCTAAGCCTCCATATGGGTTACGGTGGGGATTCTCTTCGCCCGAGGAGCCTGCGCAAGGTTGGCCGCAGCCTAAGCCTCGAAGCCCTCCAGAATCTCTAAGCAAAACGGCGTAAGCCCTAAACCCGAAACCCTAAACCCCAAACCCTAAACCCTAAACCCCAAACCCTAAACCCTAAACCCCAAAACCCAAAACCCCAAACCCTAAACCCCAAACCCTAAACCTAAACCCTAAATACCCCCCTAAACCCCAAACCTAAACCCCTAAACCCCAAACCCCCCCCCAAACCCTAACCCCCCCAAACCCCCCAAACCCTAAACCTAAACCCCTAAACCCCAAACCCCAAACCCTAAAAAACCCCAAACCCTAAACCCCCAAACCATAAACCCCAAACCCCAAACCCTAAACCTAAACCCTAAACCCCCTAAGCCCCAAACCCCAACCCCCAAACCCTAAACACAAAACCCTAAACACAAAACCCCAAACCCCAAACCCTAAACCCCAAACCCCAAACCCTAAACCCTCATCCCAAACCCCGAACCCCAAACCCCAAACCCCAAACCCTAAAACCCCAAACCCTAAACCCTAAACCCTAAACCCAAACCCCAAACCCTAAACCCAAAACCCCAAACCCCAAACCCTAAACCCCAAACCCAAACCCTAAACCCTAAACCCCAAACCCTCATCCTTTGCTGCCGATAGAGTAGGCTTCGATGTTGCAGCCTGCTCGGCGGGATGCACCTGCGGCCACTCGACTCCTCTCTAAGGTTCGACCCAGGGTTTAGGGTTTAGGGTTTAGGGTTAGGGTTTAGGGTTTAGGGTTTTTGGGGGGGGGGGGGGGGGCTTTCTTGATGGCTTTGATTTAGGGTTTGGGGTTTAGGGTTCAGGGTTTCGGGTTAGGTTTGGGGGGAGATACACCCCCCAACCCTAAACCCTAAACTATGAACTGTATATATATATATATATATATTTATATTTATATTTATTTATTTATATGTATGTATATATGCGTTTGTGTGTTTTTACATAGCGGTTTGGTGTTCAGGGTTGGGGTTCTAGGGTTAGGACGTACTTGGAGGCTCAGTGGTAGATGCGGTAAGTAGCGTATCTGGAGTCAGAAGTGCTGGTAGCCGTAAAACCTTATATAACAACTAGGTTCGCGGGGCATTCTTGCCCGTGGTACGGGACAAGCATTTGTCTGAGGCAACAGGCCGAAAACACTGGCAGGTGCGGTATTTCAGAGAAACGCCACAAAAAAGGTGTCCAAAAAGTGGAGACTGCCAAGATAAAGTAGTTTAGGACCCACAACTTGACAGCCATCCATGTGAAATGGCCCCAAAGTTCGAAGTTGCCAGCCCCAAGCCTGAAAGCGTCGCTTGTTTCTTGGCAGAAGCAGTTCAGTTCAGGTTTGTCTGCAGAACAAAAGAGCGGTAACATGGACGGAATCATCGTGCGAGCATGGATGCTAGTGGCCATTCGCAAGCCGTGGTAACACGGACGGAATCATCGTGGGCTCCACGGAATGCTGATCGGGAGGAACGCTCGAATGAAAGTAAGGGTTTAGGGTTTAGGGTTTAGGGTTTATGGGTTGATAGGGTTGATAGGGTTGATAGGGTTGATAGGGTTGATAGGTTTAGGGTTGAGTGTTTAGGGTTTAGGGTTTAGGGTTAGGGGGGTCAAGGGTTTCATGTGCGGGGTTTGGGCCTTGTTCACGACAGGAACGTTGCCACAGAAATGAGGTCATGAAGACAGAACAAAAGGTAGAAGAGCAAGGAAGAGTGGCAAAAACCCAAAGACACGCCCATTCAAGACCAAAACAAGTGGCCGAAAGCCAACACACGAAAAAAAACGAGTGTGGAAAAGGAGAGAAAAAAAACGACAGAGATCCAAATAAAAATAAGAATATGAGAAACAAATGTGCAAACAACAGAGAAAAACAAGCAACAACTCGAAGAAACACACAGCCAAGAGCGGAAAAGTGTGCAAAAGCAAAAATCATTATAAAAAAAACGCGTGTTGAAAAGGGCCTGAACAACTTCAGGTGACGGAGGCCTGGGAAAAGGAGAAAAATCTGAAAAAAAACATAGGTTTCCAGCCAAAAAGTGCCGGAGCACACGGGCAGGAACGCCCCGCGCTCCAACTACACTACTTGGGGTACCTATAGCTTATTTAAGCCAATCGTTGAACTTTAAACTTGTTGGGTTTAACCTTATTTAGTAGAGAACATGAAGTTTAACATTTTTCCCATTGGTTATTGGAGAAGTAAGATAAGCCACTGTACTTGTAACTGCCCAAGGAGCCTGTGTGCAGGGTCTAGGTGTCGACTTGTCGGTTGAGGGTGGCGGCCTACCAGGATTTGCAGGTTTAGGGTTGAGGGTTTAGGGTCTATAGGGTCTAGGGTCTAGGGTCTAGGGTAGGTGCTGGAGCGGCAGTCTCCATTTTTAAGGTCTTCAACATCCTGACAATTTTTGTGGGGCTTCAGCCAGTAAAGCCCTAAACCCTCACCCTAAACCCTAAACCCTACGCTCATGACGATGTCGCCAAGAGCCCTAGAAGCCCTCAACATGCCCCAAAAGCCCTAAACCCTAAACCCCTAAGGGTTTAGGGTTTAGGTTTTAGGGTTTGGGTGTTTGGGGGTTTTGGGGGTTTGGGGGTCTTGTGGGTTTGGGGGCTTGGGGTTTGGGGTTTTGGGCTTAAAGTCCGACCCCGCAGGTTGGTGTTGCTTGCCCGTCCATCTTGGCGTCGGCTGCTGCAAAGGCGGGTTACCCTAAACCCTAAGCCCAAACCCTGAACCCTAAACCCTAAACCCCAAGCCCTAAACCCTAAACCCCAAACCCTAAACCCTAAACCCTGAACCCTTAGACCCCAAACCCTAATTAAACCCTAAACCCTGAACCCTTAGGTTACCGGTGGGTTCTCCAAAGTGGGAGCCTGGGGGTGTCTGGTACGGTTTGCCTTCCGAGCACTTCTTCCCAAAAGGCCCATATCCCCACAGAGCAGATACTTAGCCCTAAACCCTAAACAGGGGAACCCTGAACTGAAAAACCCTAAGCCCCAAAAAGGGGACTGCGGTATCGGTATATACATATTATGAGGCATTTATTTGTTTACTTACAAAATCCCGTGTAAAGGTAGCTGGAGCCTTTGGACATACTTCGGAATGTTGAGCCTGGACACCACATGATTGCTAGGGCTTAGAGTTTAGGGCTTAGGGTTTAGGGTGTAGGGTTCAGGGTTTAGGGTTCAGGAGTTAGGGCCTAGGGT
This sequence comes from Symbiodinium natans, assembly GCA_905221605.1. NCBI lineage: Eukaryota > Dinophyceae > Suessiales > Symbiodiniaceae > Symbiodinium > Symbiodinium natans. Next base: position 702,807 of record CAJNDS010002235.1, on the reverse strand, counting down.
TTAGGGTTTAGGGCTTGGGGCTTCAATGGTTCTTAACCATGAGCGATTCGGTACTCCCAAACATGGAATTACTTCTGGTTAGGATTGGTTCAACTGCAGCCCAAGCTTGCTCGGACCCAGAGTAGGCCCTTGTTTTTTTTGGGGGTTTTTGGGTTCCCACATAAGCCCCTTTTAATCAAAAAGGGCACCCCGTTATTCCTAGGTTACTCCTTGGGTGTAGTGATGGATGCCTTGTGAGTCGGGTTCGAGACCCGTGTTCGAAACTCCTGTGTATCTGTTTGTATTCCTCCCTCTTCGTCTTCTTCTGCTTAGTCTCACTGTCAGCTGTTGCTAATACTATTCAAGGTGATGTCCGGTCGTTGACATATATGACACTGACTGAAGTACCCCTTACTTGCGAACAGAGAGTAGGGGTGAACATTCTATTCTGAATCAAATGGAATTCTAATTTCGATTTTTGTGTGAAGCCTACATCTTCAGGGTATGGAACATCGTCCTAGGTGCAGGGCACATGGTCAGTTCTCTAAATCATGGTCCCTTTTAGGGAACCCTGCCCTAAACACTAGGGGCCGCCATAGAATCAGGACCCCGAAAGGGACCATATTTTTGAGAAGTGACCTACCTAGGTGACCATACCTACAGAGGAACATAGGGGGTCGGAATAATCACCATTCGGATTCCCCTATGGTCCCTTTGTAGTTGTATTACAATAACCCCCCGTCAAGCCCTATTCTAATTCTTAAGGCCCCTATATGAAGTAGGGTTTATATTACTGTTTTTGGTGAGTGTACATAAGGTTCCCTTTTAAAAATTGGTGAGTGTATATACCTGGTGTCCTTTTGGGGGTACAAGAAATATAAACCCTAAACCCTAAACCCCAAACCCTAAACCCTAAACCCTAGAGCCTACTTCAATATGAGCTCAGGTATCTGCTGCGGCTGCTCCAAGCATCCCTTCGACGAGTGGAACTGCAGCTATTACCTCGGCCTTCAGGCATTTGGGAAGCTAAGGGGATGGCTAGAATTCAGGGTTTAGGGTTTAGGGTTTAGGGTTTAGGGTTTAGCAAGTGGATTGCGTGTTTTCTCAGGCTGCGGACAAGGAGCTTGGCAGCCACGATCGAGACTCAGGAAAATTTTTAGGCTTAGCTGTAGATCGCCCAGCCGAAATTTCGGATGTGATAGCCCCGAAACAGATAGCACAACGCACGGCCGCGTCCGCACCCCTTTGTGGGAACGTAGTGCAAGTGGTTGCCTGAGTCTAGGACTAGGAGTAGGGTTTGGGCCTTGTGAGAGCTGGGGTTAGAGTAGTGTCTGGCTGTAGTCAGCACTGCTTGTTTTCATTTATCGATTTATTTCTTATATGTTGCTTATTTGTTGTTTTTATTTTTTTGAATAGGAAGCTAAAGTAAGTCCTGCACGGCCCAGCGCGATGTTTTCCCTTAGTCGGGTTTGCGAGGATCTGCTTCTTGAACAGAAGTCCCAAACCCGCCCTAAACCTTTTCCCCCAACAACCCTGAAATCCCAAAACCCATCAACCCTGGCCTTAAACCCACCTTCTAGACACTAAACCCTCAGCCCTAAACCCTAAAGCCCATAAGCCCTAAACAAACCCCCTAACCTTCTTCTAAAAGTGCTCCTTGAGCCCGGGTTCAGCAAACCCTAAACCCTAAACCCTAAACCCTAAACCCTAAACCCTAAACCCCAAACCCTAAACCCTAAACCCTAAACCCTAACCCCAAACCCTGAACCCTGAAACGCAGGTCATGCGAAGCTTAGCCTCCCATGTGCCATACAGCAACCTCTACGCTGTGCAGGCGGGAATAGGTTTGGGGGCCTAGGGCCTATAGGGTGTATGGGTCTAGGGTTTAGGGTTTAGGGTTTAGGGTTAGGGTTTGGGGTTTAGGGTTTAGGGTTTAGCATTTAGGGTTTCCAAAACCTACCCTTTGCTTCTGGGAATCTGTTTAAGGTTTGTTGTTTCTTGTAGCAATAGCCTCTAAACAGCAGGCGTTTGGGGTTATCAAGATAGTGGGGTTTGGGGGCTTTCAGGGCCCAATCAATGAATCATTGAATATGTAGGGATGCTAGGGTTGCGGATTTGGGGGTTTTGGGGGTTTGGGGTTTAGGGTTGAGGGTTCAGGGTTTAGGGTTTCTGGCTGCTAGCATACCCCCCAAAATGTGATAGTCCTTGCTAGAGCAACCCCAAGAAGCGTACCCCCTGGCTTCCCACATGGGTTTTGGGAGTTTCGGCCTTTCCCCGCACTTGAAATAGTACGAAGTGCTTAAGTACCCCCAACAAAACTTGAAATACTACGAAGTGCTTAAGTACCCCCAACAAAATAAGAACATTCTTCCTTACAAGGGCAACGTAGGGAGTCTTGTTTTTTAACTTTTTTAAAATATATTTGGGGGGGTTCTTAAGCAAATAGTAGTAAACCCCAAACCCCAAACTCGCGGTGGAGTGGGTCCAGGGTGGCAGTGCTGGAGATATTGGAGTTTTGTTCTGGGTATAGGGTCTTGGGCTTGGGTGCTTGATACCTCCAGATGTGGTAGAACTTCCTTAAGCACACCTGAAGTGTTCGGAGACCGCCGCGGAGCATGACGACGGTTGAGCGTTGAGGTTTACATCTTGGTGTTTGCCAAAAAACAAACAGGTACAGGGGCTTAGGGTTTAGGGTTTAGGGTTTAGGGTTCAGGGTTTAGGGCTTAGGGACAGACGTACTTAAAAAAACAAATGTAATATATGTCTTGTCGAGGTGCTGACGGATGCGCCCATGCCAATGCCCATCCTACCGCCGGACCTCATGGTCCGGGATGTTTGCGAGGGTAATGTCTCTTGGACTTGACTCAACAAGCCTAAACACTATGTAGTTCCTTTTTGGGTTTGTTATAGCGGATTCTTATCTACTACCCCAAAAAGGTACTGTACCACATAGGAGCCTTTGGGTAAACCCTACACCTTCAGCCATAAAGCCCTAAACCCTAAGCCCTGTCAGCCCTATCCCCGCATTCTGGCCTGAAAGCCAAAAACCATAAGCTAGGAATCTGTACCCTTACGCCATTGAAACAACTAAGGGTGCCCTTTTTATTCCTGCTGTAGGTTGATGGCGCTCGGTCCGCTTAGCCGAAAAAATCTTTACACAACAGGGTGGCGAAGCTGAATAGTCCCAGACAGCTTTATAAACCCTAAAGCCTAAACCCTAAGCCCCAAATCCTGAACCCTAAACCCTAAACCCTAAGCCCTCAACCGGGGACGGGAGGTGCGTGGAGAGTGGACAGAGCCGTCCAAGCTGCAGACGGCAAAGACCTTGCCGCTCGGCTTTACAGGGGTGAGGGTCTGGGGTTTGAGGGTTGAGGGTTTTGGGGTGAGGGTTGAGGGTTTAGAACTAGGGTTGAGGGTTTTGGGTTGAGGGGTTGAGGGTTTAGGGTGTAGGATTGGCGTTCATTCAGGGGTCAGGACCGATCGAATGAATGGGTATCCCAGTTGCAGCTGCTCATGATCCAAGGAGGGCTTACACGAATCTCAGGGTTGCAGACCCCTAAGCCCTGAACCCAAAACCCTAAACCCTAAACCCTAAACCCTAAACCCCAAACCCCAAACCCTACAGCTCCTTGCTGCAAATCTCTTTTCCCTTGGTCTGAATCCTGGCGACAGCTCCTCAAGCCTCGGCTCCTCTTCTGTGCCATAAAAGTCTCTTAAACCCTAGGTTTGGAGTTAAGGGTTTACGGTTTAAGGTTGAGGGAAACTTAAGAGTCTCTCGAACCCTAGGTTTGGAGTTAAGGGTTTACTTTTTATGGTTGAGGGAAACCTCCTAAACCCTAAACCCTGAAACCGCCTCGCTCGTGAGGCTCTACTTCCACGGTGGAGCCTTCGTTCTCTGCCGTGCGCGCACAGAGCGGATGCCACCTGGCAACCATGGTCAGTTCTCTAAATTAGGGTCCCTGTTTGCGCACCCTAAACAAGAGGGGCCGCCTTATATATGGACCCCCAAAAGGACCATACATACATACGTGCGTGCATACATACGTACATATATGGGTAAGTGTAGACGCATGTGTCGGTAGCTTTGCCAGTCGTGTTTGCATTTGTGAGGGCACTTGGCCCCTTGTCCCCAATATGCACAAGCCACAGAGTTGTGATGTCGAGTCCCATCAAATGTTGGCAGACATCAGTCAAAATAACGCCAGTTAGAGATTCATTATCTGTAATCCTACTCTGAACTACAGTTATAGCTATGTACTAACTTTGCAGTATGCATTTGGTTTTCTTGGGGGGGGGGGGGGGGGGGGCGTGTCCCCGCCATGCACTCCCATCAGATGTTGGTATACATCGGTCAAAACAACAGCAGTTAGGGTCATATTTAAAACTGTAAGTATACACTTAACTATAGTTATATTCATAGCTATATGAACCATAAGATTGTAATTGTCAGGCTTTTGTCAAGTCTCGCGGAAGCTGTGCATATGACAACTGCCGAACTGAATCCCCACGCCAGCCGGAATCGGAGACTCGGAAGGCTTCCAGAAAACCTAAAAACCCGAAACCCTATATAAACCCTAAACTCTGAAAGCTTCCAGAAAACCCTCTGAACCTGCACGCTTCAAAGGCAGGGTGGGGCACTTTGCTTAGGCTCGGGCCCTGGAGATTAGCCACCAGAGACTCCGACACACACACACACACACACACACACACACACACACACACACACACGCACGCACGCACGCACGCACGCACGCACGCACGCACGCACGCACGCACGCACGCACGCACGCACGCACGCACGCACGCACGCACGCGCGCACGCACGCACGCACGCACGCACGCACGCACGCACGCACGCACGCACGCACGCACGCACGCACCCACGCACACCCACGCACGCACGCACGCACGCACGCACGCACGCACGCACGCACGCACGCACGCACGCACACACACACAACACACAGATATATATATATATATATATACATATACAAAGACATGCATATGTATATGTAAATGTATATGCATATGTATATATGTATATATGTATATATGTATGTATGTATGTATGCATGCATGCATGCATGCATGTATGTATGTATGTATACACATATGTATACATATATATATATGTATATGTATGTATTCCGATTCTTCATCTTCCTTCATCAACGGCTATTGGAGGCATGTTGTGGAACAGGAGTAGATGCTGTTAGCCACTTCGCAGCAGCTTCTGCAAGAGACGCCCACAGGTGTGCAGTTCAAGACTCAAAAATTATAATCAAGAACCCCAAGCCCTTCCTGGACACTGGGTTGTTGTTCTTGGCTTGATCGATTTTAGGGTTAGGGTCTAGGGTTTATGGTTTAGGGGTTTAGGGCTTAGGGTTTAGGGATGCATACCGTACCACGAAAACTGCGTGCCCGAAAGAGGAACGGGGACTTAAGGGCCCGGGTATACCTTCCCCAGAGCCGTGGTTTAGGGTTTAGGGTTTAGGGCTGAAGAATGTAGATCCCTCTTGCTGCTTCCAATAAGGCACTTCTAGTGGCATTGTGTCTCCTTGATTTATTTCAAGAAAAGAGTGTTTTTTAATCTTGTAAGGGGCGCACAAGGTTTAGGGTACCAAATTCGTTTTTTTTCCTAGATCCTCCCATAAGGGGTCTGCCCTAAGGATCGTCGGCAACCTTGACACTCTGCTGCAGATTGTCATCCGGCGGGCGGGCCCCTGAACCCTAAGCCCTCAACCCGAAACCCTCAGCCCTAGACCCTAAACCTTATACCCCAACCGACACAGCCCAGATCTGCTTCGGAGCTACAGTCGCATTTGCACGATCGCTTTGCCTCGTATTGGTGCTCAAGTAGGGGACACTTCTAGTCACTTCTCTAAGTTTGGGCCTTTCGTTTCAAGCGACCCCAAATTGTTTAGGGTACGTAAAGGGACCATATTTGAGAGATCTGATCTTATCACCACCTACACCCTTCTCGACTCAGTTTGTAGCCTCCATATCATCACCCCAAAGCCCTCAACTCTCATGAAGATCCTCAGCCCGCCCCCAAACTCACGAATACCGAGGAGCGAAAACTCTGGCCTGAAACCCAAACCCTTGAGGTTTAGGGTTTAGGGTTTAGGGTTTAGGGTTTCGGGTTTCGGGTTTCGGGTTTCGGGCTTGGGGGCCCTTTTTTTTCCCCTAAAGTTCCTGGGCCAATGCCAAACCTTGAAGTTCAGGTGAAGGCACTGGGTGGATGCCGCTGCTTCTCCGTGGACTACCCGAAGCCGCCGCAGGAGCTCGAAGGGCGGCTGCGGGTTCTTCCTGCGGTTTAGGGTTTGGGGTTTAGGGTTTGGGGTTTAGGGTTTTTGGGTTTGGGGTTTAGGGTTTAGGGCTAGGGTTTCAGGTTTAGGGTTTAGGGTTTGGGGTTTAGGGTTTTTGGGTTTGGGGTCTGAGGCTACTTCTTTACTTACCGTAGAGGGCGGCTGGTGCTCAAGAGAAGTACGAAGCATCCACCAAGGAGATTCCCCAGCCTTTAAGACCCCGCAGTTAGAGCTGAAATGATACTACCCAAAGGCTCCAATGTAGTTCCTTGTGGGGTTAGTTATAGGGGATTCTACTAGACTACCCCAAAAAGGTACTACATAGGAGCCTTTGGGTACGCACCCTTAAGCACACCCTGAAATATGACTCTTATGCGGCGGGCGCAGCGACCAACCTCCACCGACCCTGCTACAAAAGGCGCCGTATCCTGCAGCCCTGGAGAACGTCTGACCCTCATTATGTCTTGCGAGGGTGGTTAAAGGTTTAGGGTTTATGGGTTAGGGTTTACGGTTTAGGTTGTTTTTAATGTCTTAGGGTTTGGGGTTTAGGGTTTAAAGGGCTTGCGCTTTGTGGGGGCTTATATATGAGGTTGAGGGTTTAGGGTTTAGGGTTTAGGGTTTAGGGTTTAGGGTTTAGGGTTTAGGGTTTCGGGGGGGGGGGGGGGGGGGGGGGGTTTATGGTTGGCGGCTTCTCGTAGGTCGATGTTTGGGGGGGGATCAGGCTTCGGGAAGCAACTCCACCCTCCAGCTACCTAAGCCTAACTCACCCTAAACCCTACACCCTAAACCCTAAACCCTAAACCCTAAACCCTAAACCCTAAACCCTAACTAAAGCCTAAGCCCTCAGCCCAAGGCCTTAAGCCTCAAGCCTCAAGTCTGCAGCCCCAAGCCCTAAGCCCGGCCCGCCACAACACCCTAGAAGGCCCATCACCAAGGGTTTAGGGTTTAGGGTTCAGGGTTTAGGGTTTAGGGGTTTAAGGGTTTAAGGGTTTAAGGGTTTAAGGGTTTAAGGGTTTAAGGGTTTAAGGGTTTAGGGTCCTAAAACCTTAAACCGCCTGAAAACCCGAAACTCCAAAGCCAACAACTCTGCAGCGATTAAAAAGCAACATCCAAAGCTCTGGCCAAAAAACATGGGGTTTAGGGTTTAGGGTTTAGGGTCTAGGGTTTAGGGTTTGGGGTTTTATGGTTTCAAAGCTTGCTGGGTTACCGAGAGGTACCCTGCAAACCCTTAACCCTACGAAATCCTAAACTTCAACCCTATGCAGACTCCACAAACCGCGAAAACCCGAAGAGACCCTAGACCCTAAACCCTGAACCCTAACCTCTTAAACCCTAAGCCCTAACCCCCCCCCCCCCCCCCAAAAAAAAAAAAAAAAAAAAAAAAAAAAAAAAAAAAAAAAAAAAAAAAAAAAAAACAAAAAACAGAAGAGTAAAAGCAAAATAATATGAATAACAATAACAGTAACACAGGACACACAAAAAGTCAACACCCTCGAACATGGCAGACCGAGGCTCTGGAGGTTTGGCAATGGCTCCGAGACCAGGGCCTCAAAGCCAAGGACGTCCGATTGCGTTTGCTTTGTAGGGTTTTTAGGGTTGGGTGTTTGGGGTTTGGGGTTTAGGGTTTAGGGTTTAGGATTTGGGGCTTGGGTGTTTGTGTGTTTGGGTGTTTGGGGTTGGGTGTTTGGGGTTTGGGGTTTGTGTTTTATGGGGTTCATAGAGTGTGGGGTGCGAAAGGGTTTGTAGGGTTGTTAGGGTTTATCGGATGTGGGTTGTGATAGGCTTTATAGGGGTTATCGGGTTTGCAGGGCTTATATAGGGTTCATAGGGGATATATCGGCTGCGCGTGGTTTACAAGGTTTGGGTGTTGTGTGTGTGTGTGTTTTGGGATATTAGGGGGTTCTACCCACGTACAACAAACCATGTAAACCCCTGCACTCCTAAACTCGAAACCGGCCTAAACCCAAATAATGCCAAGCGCCTCCCGCAGGCCTCTCGGAAGCTCCTAGGAGCCTCCGCAGAAACTTCAAGTGATGGATGTACATCGTTTTTTTTGCAAGGCCAAGAACTCGAGGCGTCCGCCAGCCCCGAAACCCTAAACCCTAAACCCTAACCTTAAACCCTAAACCCCCCAAAAAATGTCGTAAGCCCCCGCCTGTAAAGGACGTCGTTGTGTCCGGCGACAGCGCAGGGGGCAACTTAGCCCTGGCCCTGCTACTGAAGCTGCAGGCCGGCATTTAGGGTTTAGGGTTTAGGGTTTAGGGTTTAGGGTTTAGGGTTTAGGGTTTAGGGTTTAGGGTTTAGGGTTTCTTGGTAGCCCGGTGGTGCTCTTTGCCCTTTTTGTGTTTCCGGGTTCCCTTATAAGGTAACCATACAAAGTAACCAGCCCAAAAAGTACCGTAATTACAAGATGGTTACTGGCAGGGGTTATAAGGTTTATAGCAATTACAGGGCTTATAACACATATATTGTAGGGCTTGCAGGACTTCAGGGCATATGGGGCTTTAGGGCTAATATGGGCCGGGTCTTGCGGTTTGAGGGCTTCTGGGGTCTTAGGGGCTTATGGGGCTTATGGGGCTTCACTGCATGTTTTTGGGTTGAAAGGTGGAGAGTTGGGAGATGTAAGGCCCCCTTAGACTACCCAAAGGCTCCAATGTAGTTCCTTTTTGGGTTAGTTATAGGGGATTCTGATATACTACCCCCCAAAAAGGTACTACATAGGAGCCTTTGGGTAAACCCCATGATGGCGTTCGCAGGCCATCGGGGCTGAAATGCCTGCTGGTGCGGTCACTGGGCTACGCTGTGGATGCCACACCTGTGAGATTGAGGGCTGCAAGAGCCCAAAGCCATAATCCCTTTAGCCTAAGCCCTAAGCCCTTATCCAGCTGAAAAGCGTTACAAAGGAAAAGCCAACGTCCCAAAATTCACCAAATTCAGCGCCTATGCTGATGCAAACTCCCGGCAGCTGGGGTCTGTAGTTCGGATACCCTAAACCCTAAACCCCCAACCCTAAAAGCCTAAACCCTAAACCCTAAACCCTAAACCCTAAACCCTAAACCCTAAACCCTAAACCCTAAACCCTAAACCCTATAAACCCTAAACCCTAAACCTCAGCATTTTAGGTGCTCCTGAGCCCATGGGTCGAGATGCTGCCTTTCAACTCCAAGTCCTGGACGCACAACGCAGCCTACGACTACATCGGTACCTCGATCCGTTTAGGGTTTAGGGTTTAGGGTTTAGGGTTTAGGGTTTAGGGTTTGGGGTTTGGGGTTGAGGGTTTAGGGTTTAGGGTTTAGGGATCATATTGCCCAACGTCTATAATCTTCTAATCTCACGACTACGTCGGCGCCTTTGTCGGATGGCTGGGCCTGCTTTGAGTTCGAGGGGTGTGCAGTATTCAGGCTTCCTGTGTGCTATGGCAAATAGCACCGTCTCGTACCCTTATTGTGGGAGGTAGGTTCACGCTCCTTCCTTTATAGAACCCCAACAGCTCATAGTGTTCTGCTAATTGTCCGTAAGCCCTAAGCCGTACACCACAAATAGCAAGCGGTGTGCCAGGGGCTTGCATCAGGAGTAGGAGTGGGTGGCCGGTATAAGACAATCTGAGAGTGCGAGGGCAGTAATACTAATATAAACAAATCAAAATACGAAGAACTGTATGATGTCGTATAATGATATGTTACAGTAGTGATTTGTAATAGAATTCACAATAGTACAGTGAGTTTCTTGCATCAGTGGACTGCAGGCCAGAAAGCCATGATGGAGGAGTTTGTCGCGCTGTATACTGCAGGCCGGCGGAAAACAACAAGTCACCTTAAGTATCCGACACCCTAAACCCTAAACCCAAAGACCCTAAACCCTAAACCCTAAGCCCTAAACCCTAAACCCTAAACCCTAAACCCTAAACCCTACCATGCCAGATCCAGTCTCGCGTCCCAACCGGAGCACGGCTTTCATGAAAGCAGCGACCTCTCTCCACGCCCACACCCACGCACCCACACACCCGCCCGCCCTCCCACCCACCCGCTTCGTTAGTCACCCCTTGGTCACCCGTTCGTCCCCTGTTGGTCAACCCCTACACTCACCCTAAACCCTAAACCCTAAACCCTAAACCCTAAACCCTAAACCCCTAAATCCCAAAAGCCTCGCAGCAATGGCCCGTTGGCGCGCAGGTGCAGACCATGATGATCCCCTGGTGGCTCCCCTCCACGCCAGCTTGGAGGCAAGGGGTTTAGGGCTTCAGGTTCAAGGAGATAGGGTTTCGGGTTTAGGGTTTAGGGTTTAGGGTTTCGGGCTTAGGGTTTAGGGTTTGGGGTTATTACAGGAGCTACCCAACATCCATGAGGTGAAAAAGTTTTGTTCAGCCTCGATATGATAGCCCTGAACCCGAAACCCTAAACCACAAAACCTTAAAAACCCCAATTCGTTTCCCCGAGTCGACGTCCTGGCTTTGGTGATGCCCCCCCCCCCCCTCCCTCCCAAAGGCTTTTAGGGCATTCAGGGTTTAGGGTTTAGGGCTGAGGGTTTTGGGTTTTTTGGGTTTAGGGTAGTCTTAGTCTCTCAAACATAAACCACGGTGCACGAAAGGATCGCCACCGGGAGCCGTTTAGCAGTCTCGAAGTCTCAAAATCCTCCACAAGGCAGTTGTAGGTCCTTCGCGTATTTCTGCCTTGGTTCTCGGACTCCGGCAACGTGAACACCTTAAGACCCAAACGTGAAGTTCCTAGCAAGCCAATCCATGAACCCTAAACCCTAAACCCTAAACCCGAATAAACCCTAAACCCTAAAGCCTCCTCCTTGTGCTGCCCATGAGGAGCTCGCGACTTTGCCTCCGCCACTGTGCATGCAGATTTCGCAAGCCGTTATAACCCCCCCCCCCAAAAAAAAAAAAACAGACGAACAACAAAAATCGCTAAACTCCTTTATCTCGAATGCCAAACCCTAAACCCCAAACTCGTAAACCCAAACCATAAACCCTAAACCTTAAACCCCCGCAAGCTCGCATTTAACCTAAGCAAGCTCGCATTTAACCTAAGGCTGTGACAGCTTCAGGCAAGAAGCTTCCCTTTCTTGAAGTGTCATTCACAGTGGCCGAGCTGGTTTACGGTTCAGGGTTTATATCTCGAACCCCCAAACCCTAAACCCTAAACCCTGAACCCTAAACCCTAAACCCTGAACCCTAAACTCCCGGAACTCTGAACGTAAAGTCTTGTATTCACGAGCCTGGCCCTGAACCCCGAAAAACACGACTGATGAGCCCAATCCCTTTGAAACATGTAGCTGTGTAGGTAAGGCATTAGGGCCTTAGGGTTTAGGGTTTAGGATTTAGGGTTTAGGGTTTAGGGTTACCCTTAACCTTTTGGTGGTAGCATCCTACCAGAATTGAAAGGTGAACCTTTTGTTGGCCAAGGGTGCTCAGCAGCTAGGGAAATATGGTGCTCAGGTTTTGGATCTTGTGGAAATGACCGGGTTTAGGGTTTAGGGTTTCGGGTTTAGGGTTTAGGGTTTAGGGTTTAGGGACCTTTCAGTCCTTAAGTGGGTGGAATATGGGGCTGTGAAGGGGCGAATCTATCTACTTGAGGAGGAGTGTCCAACCACAAGGCCTTGAGAACCAACAAATCAACAAGCTTAGGGTTTAAGCTTAGGGTTTAGGGTTTAGGGTTTAGGGTTTAGGGCTTAGGGTTCAGGGTGAAGGATCAGCCCGAAACCCCAAACCCCTCAACCCTAAGCATCTGAAACCCCTAAACCCTACAGCAGCCTACAGACGAGGACCTTCCAAACCCCCTAAACCCCCAAAGTCTAAATCCTAAACCCCTAAGCTCCTAAGCCCCTAAACCCCTAAACCAAGAAAACCCTAAAACCTAAACCCTAAACCCTAAACCCTGAACCCCAAGCCATATAAGGCTTTGGATCTCTGTGGGCGGCGGCGAGCTCCTCCGCTCCTCCATCGAAGGCCTGAGTGCCTCTCAGTTTAGGGTTTAGGGTTTAGGGTTTAGGGTTTAGGGTTTCGGGTTTCCGGTTTCGAGTTCAGGGTTTAGGGTTTGGAGGTTCGGGCTAGGGGTGATCTTTTCAAGATTCAAGGTTCAGGGTGTGAGGTTCGAGCTCTTTATGGTTCGGGGTTTAGGGCAAACCCTAAACCCTAAACCCTAAACCCTAAACCGAGGGCCAGTTCTTTCGGCTTGAGCGCAAGGGTTGAGTGCTTTCGGGGTCCGCTTCTTCTTTCAGGGTTTCGAGGATCAATGCATTGTGTAAGAAGTAGCCCTAAACCCTAAACCCTAAACCCTAAACCCTAAGCCTTCAACCCTAAACCCCGAGTTCAAGGTCTCTACAGCCCCACGCCCACAACACAGAACCTCTCAAAACCCGGATACCTTATCTAAACCCACACCCTAAATCTTAAAATCCCCCAAATGCCCCAAGCCCCAAAACCTGAAACCTAGAACCCAACAAAAACCACACCCGAAACCTCCGCCCCCCCCCCCCCCCCCCCAGAAAAAAAAAAAAAGCTACACGCCCCAAAACACCCTAAACTTAAACCTAAGCCCTAAGCCCTACACCTTAAACCCTAAACCTTAAACCCTGAACCCAAAAGCCTTCGTGGCAGGGTTCGCCTTCCGAGTCATCCAAGCCAGCGCTGACGTGCACCTCTACGTCGGTCCAGGTGCCCCGCCTCATTCGAAGCCGGGTTCAGGGGGTTCAGGGGGTTTAGGGTTTAGGGTCTGGGGTTTAGGGTCTAGGGTTAGGGTTTAGGGTTTAGGGTTTAGGGTTTAGGGCGACAGCTTGTAGTCCTGCACCCTAAATCCTGAACCCTAACGAGTCGGGACCCTCCATAAGCTGCAGCTTGAGCTGCAGGCCCGCTCATACGCCACAGAGACAGCAAACTGTGAGTCCTGTGCATACCCTGAAGTACTGGCTCTGTTTGTGAGGTAGGAAGCTGCCTTACAGGGACTGCACGCTGCTAGTCCCGCAGTTTCAATCATTAGCCTTCTTCCAGCAAAACGCAAAAGAGGGTTTACGAAAATGGGGGGGGGGGGGGGGCCCCAATATAGACCCCCAAGTAGTAGGATCCCCTTGTTGTAAGGACCCCAATAAGGTACCCCTAAATTGGTAAACCCCCCAAAGAGTACCCTCTTGTTTGTTCCTTCTGGGGTACTTTGGGACCTAGTCAGGCATGCCGCACGTTTACCAGTGCCTCGGCGGCACCTCCGCGACGGAATCGCCGTGAGCTCTTATATACATATATATATATATGTAAATATATGTTTGTTTGTTTTATTTACTTATGTCTTTGTTTTTTTTGATATTTTTTATATGTATGCATTCATTCATTTATTTACTAATCGTTGCTATTTTTCGCGGTGTTCTTACCTACACATATATATATACATATATATTTATTTATGCATGTTTTCACACATTTGGGGTTCATCTGCTTTGTATCTATGCCCGACTGCATTGGTAAGTTGTGACTTCCTAAACCTTCACATCGAACACTTTGAGAACCACAAAGAGCTATGAGCCCTTAACATGGTTCTCGCTAATGTGGTCCCTTACCTCCGTTAAAGGGTTCTGAAGTATGGGGGGTCTTGGGCTTTTGAGGGGTATATAAGGGGTCCCCTTTTAAGGGCCCAGACTAAGGGACCATACAACTGCCGTGAGATTCATGGTTTCCTTGAGTCGCGAACGCTTATTTGCGAACGCTTATTTGGCGGCCAGAGTGGGTGCCCTGGGCAATGACTTCTGTGCCCAGCATACCCTGTGACCAACCATGTGCATTCCTTTGTCATAGTTGGGTAACATTTTACATTCTTCAGGGTACTTAAACCCAAAAAGGAATAAACAGTTGTTTTTTTTAATACATTCTGCCAGACCTAAGAAGGCAGAAGCCTAGTCTCCAGCCCCTCCTACACCCCATAAGCCCCCTGAACCCTCAACCCTCAACCCTCAACCCTCAACCCTCAACCCTCAACCCTCAACCCTAAACCCTAAGCCCTAAACCCTAAACCCTAAACCCTAAACCCTAAACCGTAACCCCCTCGCCAAAAGAAGAAGAAGAAGAAAAAGAAGACGAAGAAGAAGACGAAGAAGAAGAAGCGTTAGCTTCGACTGTTCCCCAGCCTCCCAATTAATGTAGGTGCCGTAGCTTCGAGGGCGAGGCAAGTCCCATAAACAAGATGTGTGTTGCGGGGGCTTGCCCCTACCAAGATCCAACCAGTAGATGCCCTTGTAGAACCCTCTAAGATGCTCTAAGGGATATATAGTACCCTTGACCATAGAATCCTCCCGAAAACCAGAATCCCGAAATGGTTGCCCAGAATACCTTGGGATGTACGAGGTAAAAATAGTCGGGGGTACTACTGTTAGTATCAGGGGGAACACCCCAACCTTAAGCACTTGAACGCTAAGCCCTAAACCTGCCCTAAACCTTAAACCCGAACACCCTTGACATTCTGGACGCCCGTATGAAAACCCAGGGCACTATTTCTCCCCCCCAGTCTCCCTCTGCACCAGTTTCTAAACCCCAAACCCGAAGCCCTGCATAGAAACCCTACACAAAACCTCTAAACAAACCCTAAACCCTACACCCTAAACCCTGAACCGCCTTAAACCGGTCCAGCTGTAGGCTGTGCTTCTGGGCCTACCGCCCTCCGTCAGCGGAACAGCTACCCCGCTGCTGCTGGAGAGCTTCTGGCTGCTGGGTATATGGCTAAAGCCCGGGAGTAGGCAGGCAACATTGACATACATCAAAGGGAACGAAATTAGGGTTTAGGGTTTAGGGTTTAGGGTTTAGGGTTTAGGGTGCAGGGTGTCTTGGTAGCCCAGTGGCACCCTTCCCCTTTTTTCTGGTTCAGGGGTTTGCTTAGAAAGCGAGCAACCCCAAAAGAGGCACGCTTATCATAATGGGGTTACCGGGCTACCAAGGGTATACATCTAAATAAACAAAGTTGACAAGCAATAGCAAAAGCAGGTCATACGTTTCTCTACACGCTCCCTTTTGTTGCCTGCATGTTGATGCTTGCCACTGTTGTTCTGTGTTCTTTGTGTCTGTGTGGACCTGTGTGGTTTGTGGCTCCAGTTTCTCGGGGTCCAGAACGCCACCCTCGATACCCTACCCCCCCCCCCCCAAAGCTCTATGGGGTTTAGGATTTCGGGTTTTGGGTTGCGCTTCGTGAGAGTTACTCGTCGTGTCTGGTGGCCAGCGTTTCACCTCAACCCTAAACCCTAAGCCCTAAACCCTAAACCGATAAGATGTCTTTTCCTCTCTTTGGAGCAGCTGAAAACGCTTGTTGGCCGCCTAGAAACTCATGAGCGAGAGAAGCCGCAAGCAACAAGACAGGCTCAAGAGGCTGCGGCCTACATGAGACAAGAGCAGGGTATAGGTTCCCTTACAAGTGCCCTGAAATCCGCTTTTATTCCTACTCGCAGGTTACTCCTGGTTCTAGCTGTAAGACACAAAGGCCAAACAGGCGAAACAAGCAGATCGGTCCCGGCTTGCCCTCAGTCAGAAAGCTCACTCGGGGCATCAACCCTAAACCCGAAACCCTAAACCCTAAACCCTAAAGCCTAAAGCCTAAAGCCTAAAGCCTAAACCTAAACCCTAAACCCGAAACGGGGGGCCACCACAGAAGCCGCCAGGAGTTGCCGGACGCTCTGCCCAGATCACTGCACAAGCCCTGCAGAAGATGCAGGCTGCGGTGTGGGGTGTGGGGTTTAGGGTTTAGGGTTTAGGGTTTAGGGTTTAGGGTTTAGGGTTTAGGGTTTAGGGTTTAGGGTTAGGGTTGGGGTGGCGGCTTCGGAGTACGAACCCGAGAGCCCTTGAATCCCAAATCCGGAAAAGCCCTGGCAACTCTAGTAGCCATAAAGCCCCCAAAGCACCCCAAAACCTGAACACTGAACCCTAAACCCTAAACCCTAAACCGAAGCCCCCAAAGGCCTCCAAAACTCTGCCTTCTTAGGGATACTTGGGGAAAGAAGACATATCTACATATATATATGTATTAAGTAAATAGATAAAGAAATAAATAAATACACACATATATATTTTGTTTTGCATATTTTTTGTATTACATTTCGTAAGAAACAGCTAAGCTCATTAACATTTTTGCTAGGATTCCAAGTTCAGTATAGGCTTCGGGCCTAAACCCTAAACCCTAAACCCTAAACCCTAAACCCTAAACCCTAAACCCTAAACCCTAAACCCTAAACCCTAAACAGCTAGAATTACTATAGTTTTTGCTAGGGTTAGGCTTCGGGTTCGGAAATTGCAGGTCTTAGGGCTGCCAGGTCCCAGAGCCGTAGGAGCTGCCTGAGCCAAGTCGCGCAGGGTTTAGTGTTTATAGGATTTAGGGTTTAGAGTTTAGGGTTTCGGGTTTCGGGTTTAGGGTTTAGGGTTCAGGGCTTCAGATTCAGGGGTTTAGGGCTGAGGCTTTAAGTTCGGAGTTCTCTGAGACCTAAACCTGAAATTTGCAAAGCCCGAAGGACCTGTGTGGGAGTCCATGGATCAGGCACGTCCGAATTGGGACCGGCGTTTGGGTTTTTTGGCTTCTTGACTGATTCAATACGGGTATTTCTTTCTGTATAACAAAGGAGCTTGTGTTTATAAACACACAACTATTGATCTAGCTCCTTGCCTGTGTGTCGAGCTCTCTCTCTCTCTCTCGCTATGTGTGTGTGTGTGTCAGCTCCAATTGAGGTAAACATGCCTGTTTATGACTATGCGTTTGCGTTGTATCAAGGAAGATGTGTTGGGCGAAGGATTTGGATGCCAGTTAGTACTTGTTTTGTATGGTACCCAAGTGCGGTTACCGAATATGGGTTTACCCTGTAGGGGGTTCCTACAATAAGGATTATACTATTTTGGGGTATATTCAGGGTACCCCTATTTGCGCAAATACCCTAGTAGCATGTCAATGTGCATGTTGACGGGTCGTGCAGCAGCTCTTGCCGTGTTTGCATGTTTGGTGCAGTTGAGGCAGAGCTTCTGTTTGTCTTCAATCATAGCCCCCGTATAGAAGCTACTTTGAGGTTCAGGGGTAGTTATAGGTACAGTTTATAAGTACCCTAAATAGGGTTACGTATAGTTACCCCAATTAGAACCCTACTTATTGCTGCGTACACGTGCAGACGCACGTGTTCTGTGTTTGGTTCTGTTTCATGGAGCAACACAGAGTTACAAGTTAGGAAGCCGCTTGCGCGCACACCACAGCACGCGTGCAAAAACCGCACAACACACATTGCACACACATGTGCCCCTCATGCACGCGCACGTACGTGTACTCGCACCGCACACAGCGACCTACAGCCCAAAGCCCCTACTGCACCGTCTGCACTCCGAATTAAACCCCAAGCCTGCCTTGGACCACCTAGAACCCTAAACCCTCACCCCTGAACCCTGAACCCTAACCCTAAACCTCCCCAAACCTGCCCTGGAACCCCAAAATCCCTGAAGCCTAGACCCAAACCCCCCTTCAAACCGCAAGCCCAAACCTCCCCAAAACCCCCCTTTAAACCCCTACAACTCGAACCCTGAACCCAACCCCTCAAACCCTAAACCCGAAACCCCAAGACACTAAGGACCCAAAACCCCCAAACCCAAGACGCCCCCCTTAGAACCCTAAACCCTAAACCCCAAACCCCAAACCCGAAACCCCAAACCCCAAACCCTAAACCCTAAACCCCAAACCCCAAACCCCAAACTCCAAACCCCAAACCCCAAGCCCCAAGCCCCAAACCCTGCCAACTCGTGAGGCCCGTCGATTCGTTTGGTCCCGCAAAGTTTGGGGCGCCTGAACCTGAGGCCTGGCTCTCGGCAAGCATACTTGAAGGCTCATGATACTTGTTAACCCAATTAGGGTTTAGGGTTTAGGGTTTAGGGTTTAGGGTTTAGGGTTTAGGGTTTAGGGTTTAGGGTTTAGGGTTAGTGTACTTAACCCTGATGACCACTCTATTAGGGCACTTCAGGGGGTTATAAGTTGCTTATAAGTACAGACAAAATTGGGTAGTTATAAGTAGGGTTTTCAGTACCCCAAATTCGGTTATAATCACAGTTGCCGTAAATATAGCGCTACGTATAGCTACCCATGAACCTCCAAGTATTGCTCTTGGAGTATAGGGAATGTAGGTAGGGTTTGGGGTTGAGGGTTGAGGGTTGAGGGTTGAGGGTTGAGGGCTTCCCCAGTTGTAAACCCTAAACCCTAAACCCCCGCAAAGAACTTGCAAGCAATCCTTCTTAAAGGTAATCCACAGGACTCCCTGCAAGATCAGGCGATGGGCTAAAGACAGGGTACCACGGCGTGGTGAAACCCTAAACCCGAAATCCTAAACCCTCGATCCTAAATCTTAAACCGTAAACCGTAAACCCTCAATCCTAAAAATCTAACCAGAATCCTTCTAAGACTCAGAGCGCCCAAAGCTCCAGGCATTGCGATTGCCGCTTGCAATGTTTAGGGTGTCGGGTTCAGGTTTAGGGTTTAGGTTTGGGGTTCGGGGTTTAGGGTTTAGGGTTCAGGGTTCAGGGTTTAGGGCTAGGTTAGGGGTGCATGGTTTGGGTTGGGGACTTGGGTGTTTCGTAGATGAAGTAGTGGGCGGTCTTGCCGGATGGCTTCTTGCCGACCCTTGCCGAGAGTAAGGAAATTTGATTCTGTGCGGTGGACAACGGCCAAGAGAAAGCATGAAAGTGTGCGGTTTAGGATTTAGGGTTTAGGGTTTAGGGTTCATGGATTGTGGTGTCTGCAAGTAGCTCTAGGTGCTTGCATGCGTGCAGCTTGTAGAGGTTAGCAAGTTTGTGACGCCTGAACCTCTGTTTGAAAAGGGAATTCAGGGCTAGCTAGATTTTGAGGATCAGGGTTGAGGGGTCTAGGGTTTAGAGTTTAGGGTTTAGGGGGTTAAACGGCCTTTTTTTCAACCAGACCCGTACAGGAGTCATCGGGTTCACAACGCCCACTTGAATCTTGAATCCTACTCTGGGGCTCAAACTGTATAAATATTCTCCGGTGTCGCTCCAGCCTTCTAGTTGGTGAAGGAACTGCAGTTGAGCCCTTTTGGTAAAATCCCTGAACCACCCAAAGCCCCAAACTCTGACTAGGATGCCCAGTAGTACCCTTGTACCCTTATTCCCTTTTTAGTAGGTTTAGGTTCCCTTATAAACCCCGTTAAGCAAAACAAAGGCACCCTTTTTCATCCTAGGTTACTGGGCAACCTAGCTGAACCCTGAGCCCGAAAATGTCCAATCTGCCCGTGTAGGGTGGACAGCTTTGGGTTTCAACATCTGCCCTAAACCCTAAACCGTAAATTAAAAACCCAAAGAAGCCCAAACCCTAACCCTGCGGGTTCGCAGTTCAAGGTCGGGGGGATCGAGTTCAAGCTTTTTCGGGTAATAGGCGTTAGGTTTTAGGGTTTTACTGTTTAGAGTGTTATTGCTGAGGGTTTAGGCTTCAGGTTTTCGGGTTTTACTGTTTAGAGTGCTATTGCTGAGGGTTTGTGGTCCCTGGCGGTTCATGGCTTTCTCTTGGCCGCTTGGCTTGGCTCGGTTTTCACTGGCACGTACCTCGCGCAAAGTCACCGCGACGCCCGCCAATGTTCAGAGAACTGGCCATAAAAAGGAGGCCCCGGAGGCCTATAAACCCTAAACCCTAAACCCTAAACCCTAAACCCTAAACCCTAAACCCTAGACCCTAGACCCTAGACCCTAAACCCTAGACCCTAAACCCTAAACCCTAAACCCTAAACCCAAACCCTAAACCCTGAACCCATAAACCCTGAACCCTGAACCTGAGCGACTTAGACCCAAGCCTCCCAAACTCAAACCGTCGACACCGGGCTTGCAGAGTTTAGGGTTTAGGGTTTAGTGTTTAGGGTCTACAATTTTAGGGTCTGGGAGGCTTAGGGAAGTTTTGGCTTGTGGGTTGTGGGGTTTAGGGCTTCAGGCTGTGAGGGTAGAGCGTTTTGGGGTTCTAGAGTGTAGGGTTTGGGTTTGTAGGGTTTAGGGTTTAGGGTTTGGGGTTTAGGGTTTAGGGTTTAGGGTTTAGGGTTTAGGGTTTAGGGTTTAGGGTTTAGGGTGCGGAACTCGACCCGGCTACTGGGGCCTATGTGGCTTAGGATTTAGGACCTTTCAGGTTTAGGAGCTTGGGTCTAGGGTCTAGGGTTTAGGGTTTAGGGTTTAGGGCTTAGGGTTTAGGGTTTAGGGTTTGGGGTTTGGGGGTTCAGAGTTCCTGTAGGAGTTTAAGAGTGCCGCGTTTAGTGCTTTAGGATGCTTGGGCTACCCAAAGGCTCAAGGAACAAGAAGGCGTAGCATGAACCAACATGCTGCCCTAGTTGAACCCAGGGTTTAGGGTTTATGGTTTAGGGTTTATGGTTCAGGGTTTAGGGTTTAGGGTTTAGGGGGCCCTAGGATTGAAAATCACCTTTCCAGAAACGACCCTTCACCCTAAACCCTGAACCCTATAACCCTAAACCCCTTCATCTTAGACTCGTTTGGCTTGAGGGGAGGCTTTTGCAAACTTCGGATTTCGGGTCCAGCGTAGTTCTTAACCTTGATCCTAAAGCCCTGATCCCTAAGTCCGTGCTGGCCTCTTGCTTCATCCTGAGCCTACGGGGAAACAAACCCCCTGTTGAGCCCCAAAATTTCAGGAAACCTCAAAGCCGCAGCCAAGAACCACAAACACCCAAAGAACCCAACAAAACCCTACAAATCCTAAAATGCCCAAAGCAACCTACACAACCGAAAAAACTGAAAGCCTAATCCGCGAGGACCGGAAAGCTCACCGGCGTCAGGCCATGTGAACTTCGTTTTGCTGGTGACGGAAGACTTGGGGGTTTACCCTAAGGCCCTATAGGACTCTTGATTTAGGGTTTTTTGGGCCCAAAGGCCTGCTTATGTATTACAAAATAGCCTCAGGGTTCGGATTTAGGGATTTGGGCTTTGCGGGTCTTTGCATGTAGGGCTCCATATTGATTCTTAAACCTTACTACAGGGAAGCGCTCAGGGCTTAGGGACGCTAAGGAAGTGCTAGGGCGACTAAGGAAGTGCTAGGGAGACTGGGAAGACTAGGATATCTACCCCCCCTGGACCCCCTTCTCAGTAGCTTAAAAGCAGTTGCTTGGTAGATGTGCCTTTGTTGTCTTGAATGGTTCTCTGGGGGGAGACCTGCACACGAGGCTTAGGCTTTGGCCGAAGTCAAAAAACCGTAAACTAGAGAGCAGCCCAGATAGTGGAGGCATTATCACGTCGAGAGTTGGCATATGTAGGTGCATAGATCCGCGGGGGAGCTTGTAATCATGAGCTTGAGTTTTGAGAAGGTATGTGTTGCAGGGTTGATTGGGGTGATAGGTTCAGGGAGATGGGGATTTTGAAGGTATTCCATCAACTTTTTTCTAGGCTGTGTACCTACCACGATAGCCAAATTTGGGACCACGCGCCTTGTTTCAATGTAAACTTGCGAAACACGAGAACAGTACGGCATATGGCCCCCAACCCCCCTCTTGCATTATAGCCCTGAACCTGAACCCCCCCAAACCTACTTGGAGGTTCATGGTACGTGTTAACCAATTATCACTGCACGTACAACTGTACTTATAGCCGTATTGGGGCACTTAAGGGGCTGATAAGTGGGTAATAAGTACAGTTATGATTGGCTAATAAGTACCATGAACCTCCAAGTATAAGCCCCTAAACGGATCCGCCTCCGTAAAGCCCTCAAGCCCTTGATGTGGCCCATTGCCAGTCGTAAGCCCCCGCGCAGGATGCTGAAAAACGCTTCGGTGGACCCTTGGGGGAACGAAGTGTGGGGTTCAAGGCTGAGGGTGTTTCATGGGATTCTCTATACACCCCTCTATACTACCCCGGGCTTATAAATCCCTAAATAGCCTTAATTTGGGGGGAGCCTGGGGGGGGGGGGGGGGGGGGGGGGGGTAGTATAATTGGGGGGTAGTAGGGGACCCATGGGTGTTCGCGTGCACTTTCGGAGTGTTCAGGGTTGACGGGTTCAGGCTGCTGCGAGCGACTTATCGTGCTGAGTGTGCTGTTAACCTCCGTGAACCATTATAAGTACCCTAAGCTCTGCAATCCCTGTCTTTCCTATGAACGCGTTTCCAATCCGATAAACCATATGCAGCCCTCCTGAGTCGTAGGGTACTACAGGAGGGCTGTAAATCCGATAAACCCTACACAGCTCTCCTGAATCTAAAGGAGGGAGGGCGGATGGCGCGTCCTCTGTGGTGCAAGAGAGAGAGATTGAAGAAAGATCCAGCTGAAGCACAGCAGCAGGATTCGGCTGAGGGTGCAGACATCCCATATGGATGTCAGGAAGTGGAGATTGCTCGATATTCGCACACCACTACTCCCACACCACGGAACACATACTTCAGGTCCGTAAACGCGAGGAATAACAGAGACTGGCATTGGGAATGCGGAGGGGGAATGGCTGTGTTTATGACCACGAGGCTGTGTGACGTGGCTGGGCGTGCTAGTTCAAGAAGGGCCATTTTGGGGCTGCTTAGGTCACGGGGCAAGGGGATGTGCGGGTAGGATGAAGGGGCCTTTCTGGGGGTCCCTACTACATAGTCTTCTCTTTCTACTTGCAGTTTTGAAGCTGTGGGGTTATGGGTTTGGGTTTAGGGTTTATTTAAATGTGTGTATAGGTGCCTGAAACTGAAGGCACCACCCCTGAGCAGGAACCTCGGGATTTCAGGTGAGATTCGGGACTTTTTCAACCGAGGGTCCTGATGTATAGTACCTGCTAAGACTCCCTTATCACGGCAGTTCGTTAGTTCTGAAGCCCTAACTTTTGTTGTGGGGGAACCCTGAACCCTAGACCCAGTTGGTGTGTCTCAGAAAACCCTACAACTCCGGGGCTCTAGACCTGGATGTTTAGGGTTCAGGGTTTATAGCGTTTAGGGCTTAGGGTTTAGGGCCTAGGGTTTCGGGAAGCTTGCCCGCCGCAGGATGTGACGAGCCCAGGGGTCATCGAGATCAATGCGGCGGCCCTGAGAGTTAAGTGTTAGGATGTCAGGATCTAGGGCATTCGGGTGTTGGGATATAAGGCTCTTGGGGCTTAAGTTTTTTGAGGGCATTAGAATAGAAGAGCGTTTTTTGGGGTATTAGGGTTGCTAGGGGACCAGGATTTTGCCGGCTTCAGGCGCCAAGCATATCCCCAGAGCAATGCCCCCAGAAGTAAGGCCCAACTGACTCCATGCATGCAGGCCAGAGAGCCCAATACCCCTTGAATAAGGAAGACCTCAACCCCCAAAAATTGTAAGATGATAGCCCTTTGAAAGGGTTTTGGGCTGTTTTTTTGTTTTTACATACTTTGGGGGTCCAGGTAATCCTTAGTTTATGTAGGGTTCCTGAATATAATCTAGGGTCTATTCCTCAGCTACCGGGTATTGAGCTCTTCATGACGGCCAAGAAATTGCAGGCCACATGAGCATTCCGAGAGGTTCCATTTGTAGTACTGTTATGGAATTAGGTACCCAGAACCATACTCTCCTAGTGTTTTGGGGTGCCGAATCTCGATCAGTGTTAGGGATCCTTTTTACTTTTGGGTTATGGGCTTTCTTATATAAGGGACCCTCTGGGATTTACACCGCCGTGCCCAGGGAGCTGGGAAAGGTCAGACACCGATCTGGAAGCTTGGGGTTTAGGGTTTAGGGTTTAGGGTTTAGGATTTAGGGTTTAGGGTTTAGGGTTCAGGGTTTGGCAAGAGAACAAGAACTCCACCCTGAAGACCACGACGGAAGCCACATTCAAGCTGACTGCAGACTGCAGTGGGTAGCTTTCCAACGCATGATGATGAAATTTGTCGAATGTGCTGGGCCCAGCAGGCCCTTGTCCCAGGCCACTGATGGGTGAGCTCAAAGGCTGGCAAGGTCGTGCGTGATTTGGCGGGGCTTGTGACGCCGTGACCTAAGTTATACCAGAGTACGAAACAAGAATCTCCCTTATATGTACAAGGAGTGAGTGGGAAAGAAGGGAGTCAGGAAGGAAGGCAGGCAGGACGGGAGGAAGGAAGGAAGGAAGGCAGGGAGGAAGGGAAACAAGGAAGGAGGGTACGCGCGCAACCCGAGTTTCGATTGTTTGGTGTAAGGCGCGGCGGCCTCACCCGTAGCAATGCCCTCTTCTATAGGAGCACAGGGTTCAGGTTTTTAGTGTCTACAGGGCTTAGGCTTAGGGCTTAGTCAGTGCTTAGGACATTGTATATAACCAATGCCCTCATGTAGGATGCCTGGTCGTGAGCTCACTTCCTGATTTAGAAATTGGGGTCTAAAGAAAGCTAAACGGAGGCACCCCTCCGTTTCTCTTGGGTTCTTGAGGAACCTTAATACCCAAACCCCTAAACCCCTTCCTGAAGTCTTCAGAGGTGCCGAAGTCCAAAATAGAGGATCCTGAGTCGAGGGCCTACTTGCATGCGGGGGGGTGGGGGGGGGGAGGGCTTTAGGCAGACGGAGGGTTCAGAGAGCCTAGGGTTTAGGGGTTAGGCTTTAGGCTTTAGGCTTTAGGCTTTAGGGTTTAGGGTTTAGGGTTTAGGGTTTAGGAAGGTAGGCCCTGGGCATATTTTGATATTTTCCCTTCTGGGTTTGGGAGTACTACACTTTAATGCTTTTTGTTGGTTCTGGGTGCCTATTGTAGCTACTTGTACCGAAATGGTATGTACTTTTTTCCAGGGTCTACTCCAAAGCAGCGTATTGGGTGTAAGAGGATCATATGTCATATGTGGGAGTATCTGTCAGAGTGATTTAAGTGCCATCCTAGGAGGGTTTAGGGTTTAGGGTTTAGGGTTTAAGGTTTGGGGTTTGGGGTTTGGGGGTTTGGGGTTTCGAGTTTGGGGGCGAAATCCTCGACATCTCAGGCGCGGAATGCACCCTCGCTTGTTCTTCGCCTGGACACTGCCCCAGAGGCGCAGGATTTCGCGATTTCGGTTCAGGGTCTCTCTGCGCCTGTCCAGTGCCAAGTAAGCACTCAGAGCCTCAGAGCGCAAGGGTACCTGTTTCGGAGGTTCTTCCAGTCATTTGAGTCCTCTCAACCTCAAATCCGAAACCCTGAACCGCCTAAACCTTAAGGATACTGGCGGGATGAAATGTAGCCGAGGTCTATAGGTTTCGGTGTCAAGCGAAAGGCTGCCGTCGGTTCTTCGGGCGCATTTGATCTTCTGGCAGTAAGGGGGTTTCGGGGTTCACGGGTTTAAGGCTTTGAGGCTTTGAGGCTTTGGGGGTTGCAGGAGTTTAGGATAAGGTATGTTTAAGTTTATGCATTCTACTTTTATAAACATTCAAGGCTATAGCCGACTATAACTATGGGCAACTTCAGATAGAACTACCCATGAACTTCCAAGACGGTATCTAAAAAGGTACCCAAAGTACTTTTTTTCTCTGAGACCCCCGACTGTTTAGGAACATCACTGGTCAGAACAGTTTCACCGTTGCTGTTATCCAACCAGCCGGTTTCTGGGACGCCTCGTGCTAAACTCCGAACACACACCTGAGAACCAGCACCCCAACCTGAGAACCAATGCCGTCAAGTGTCTCCACCCCAAGCCCTAAACCCTAAACCCTAAACCCAGAAGCCTCGAGACCCTCCAACCATCCTTCGAGAGAATAATTAGCTTAATACCCCCCCCCCCCCTAAACCCTAAACCCTAAACCCTAAACCCTAAACCCTACACCCTGATAAGGCCAGTGCCCCAGGCCCCTCATGAGGGGTAGTTGGGTGGTACCCTGAAAGCATAAAACCCTAAACCGCAAGCCCTCGCCTGCCCAAAATCCCTGGGCCCGAGCCGTTCTTCCCGAATCCCTCACCCTACCTATGGCCTGCAGAATCCCTCAACCCTAAACCCTAAACCCTAACCTTTTAAACCCCAAACCCCAAACCCTAAACCTTAAACCAAGCCCCCCCAGCCTCAGGCGGAGATGTGGGCTGAGGACTTCAGAGGCGCCCAGCCCCTCCCCTCCCTTCGGCTTATGGCAGTTGAAGTTTAGGGTTTAGGGTTTAGGGTTTAGGGTTTAGGGTTTAGGGTTTAGGGTTTAGGGTTTAGGGTTTAGGGTTTAGGGTTTAGGGTTTAGGGTTTACTGTTTGTTGAACATGGTCTAGGGTTTTGTGTTTTGGGTTCCGGGTTTAGTCTTTGATTGGCTGGTTGTTGTTCTGGCCAGTTCTTACGTTGGTTGTCTTATTGTTAGTATTGTTGCTCTTGTTTAGCTATGTTGTTGTTTTGTTCTTTCCCCATGCCCCCCCCCCCCCTTTAAACCAGAAAAAGGCACCCCTTTTTTATTCCTAGGCTACTCTTGGGAGCCCCTCAACCAGACCCTCCCCTAAACCCTAAACCCTAAACCCTAAACCCTAAACCCTAAACCCTAAACCCTAAACCCCTAAACCCCTAAACCCTAAACCCTAAACCCCTATCCTTGAGGTTTTAGGCGTGCGAATTCTCGAAGCACAGGCTGTTCGACTCAGCCATCGACGCCGCGAGGTGCGGCCCCCAAAGTCAGTGAATGAGTGGTCCAAAGGGCCCAGAGCCTTGGGAACGAACTGCAGCCTTAAAATTGGGGTCCTACACCCTATACTACTAGAGCTCCTACTAGGGTATTGGTGCCTGAACCCTTTGAGGGTTCATTTGGTCCTCAAGAAGTTCAGGGTGTAAAGTGCGAGGAAGCGAGCAGCAGCAATCTTGTCCTGATGTCCGAACATGACTACTCTCTAGTGCCTCAAAGAGGCGGGTGGGGGTGAGATCTAAACCCTAAACCCTAAACCCTGAATTCTAAACCCTAAACTCTAAACCCAGAAGAGCCCGTAAACCTAACGGGTGGAGGCGCCTCGCGCGCGGAGCGCCCAAGCGGCGTGCCCAACCAGCCTCCTCGAGGTCTACCTGAGTATTTGCATACCTTTAGAAAGGGGGATATATACCCATAGTTAAGGTGCAATCTTTTTTGCAGGTGTATATATATATAACTAAACAAAAATACATAAATGCATAAAGAACTAAAATATATAAATAGATACATAAATGAATATATGTATACATATATATATATGTATACATATATATATATATATATGTGTGTAGAGGGTTCTGTTTTTTTTATTCCTATTTTGATATATCCATATGTACATATATATATATATGTATACATTTGTTACCCTCAGGAGGCTTTGGAGTTTAGGGTTTCGGGTATCGACTAGTGTGCGGCTTCGGTCTTGAGGGTTAAGAATTATGGTTTTAGGAGGAAGGGGTTGTTCAAGAGTCCTTGGAGATGTAGTGTTTGTGGTTTAGGGTTTAGGGTTTAGGTTTTAGGTCAGGGCTTGTGCGATGTTGAAGGTGAGAGCCGTAGAATGAAGGCAACTCGGGGTACTCAGGCTTTGGTGGGGCGTAGGGCTTCCCGGCCCTTTGGGGGGATCCAAAAAGTCGATCCCCCCCCCCAAGGGCTTCTAAGAATGACCCAATAGTAGTAAAGTGTACTATTTGGGGCCTCCCAGGGTCTGGTTAGGGAGCTGTATCTTCATAAACAATATCGTGGGGGTTGAGGGTTAAGGGATGCAGCTGCTGGTTAGTCTTAGTAGGGTGCTTTCGGGCCCTGCTGGCCACCTGTCCCAGCTTAAATACCCTAAACCCTAAACCCTAAACCCTAAGCCCTAAACCCTAAACCCTAAGCCCTAAACCCTAAACCCTAAACCCTAAACCCTAAACCCTAAACCCTAAACCCTACAGCAAGGGCGCAAGGGAACGAGGGCGCTAGGCAGCCAGAGACCCTGGGAATGAGGCGCTGTCCTTGCATGGATGTTCACCGGCAGAAGACGCCCTAAACCCTACTGACACCACCCTCTGAGCCTGGCCTATAGAGTTCTCTACCTTTGTACGAACACGCAGCAAGGTGGTGTTCGGCGAAAGGGCGTCTGTTCGCCGAGCCATGTGAAGGCCTGGGAGTGGAAAATGGCGATTTGATCGAATTGATGGTGGCCGTCTATGGCCTTGAAGACGCCCCGGTGAGCTTGGCCGAAACTGTTGGTGAGTTGCTGTGTGGGGACTTGGGTTTCAGCAGGAGCATCCTGGACCCTGCTTGTACATTAAGCAGAACCTCGACGAGAAGGACGAGAAGGAGGTGATGAAGCGAACCGCGGCGCTGATCCTGGGCATAAGCTAGAGACTCTATAGTCCCTACCAGCCCTCTAAACCCCCTAAATGCTCTTAACACCCTAAACCCCAAACCCCAACCCTAGACCCCAAACCCTACTTGGAGGTTCATGGGTGGTTTTAAGTATATAGGGTTATAAGCATGGCAACTATACTTCTAGCCGTACGAAGGGTACTGATAACCCTACTTTAAACTGCCCGTGAACCTCCAAGTATAGAACCCTAAACCCTCTAAACACCCTAAACCCTCCAAACCCCTTAAACCCTTCAAGTCCTCAACACCTCATAGACCCCCCCACAAAAATAAAAATCGAATAAGATAAACAAAAAACAAAACAAGCCCTATCGCCCCCCCCCCCCAAAAAAAAAAAAGTAACAAAAACAAAAAAAACAGATAAACAATGAATACAAAAAGTCCCAAAGCGTCTTTCCACCGGCTCCAGGAGAATTCTCCGGACTGTCTCCTTGGACAGCTGGAGGTTCTTGGCGGGGTTTAGGGTTTGGGTTTTGGGGGTTTAGGGTTTAGGGTTTAGGGTTTAGGGTTTAGGGTTTAGGGTTTAGGGTTTAGGGTTTAGGGGGTTTAGGGTTTAGGGTCGCCTTCTTGGGAATGTTCTATGTTTCCTTTGTGTTTGCTGGTGCTCTAAGAAAATTATGTTTTGGATGCCCTTCTTTAGGTTTCAGAGGACTGTATACATACATATATATATATATACATATACATATACATATATATATATATGTAGGATTCTTGTTAGGCCTAGTGCAGCTGTTCGGATGGCTTCGGGCTTCAGGGCTTCGGATTGGGGAATACTTAGACCAAACGGACTCGGTACCTAAACCTAAACCCTAAATCCGAAACCCTAAGCCCTATACCGTAAACCTATTATACAGGCGCAAATTAGACTCTAAACCCTAAACCCTAATACCCTAAACCCTAAACCCTAAACCGCCCTAAATGGAGTAAAATCCTTTCAAGGGTTCGGTAGGGGCAAGTAAAGGTACCTAAGTAAGATGGAGGGCCTCGGGCATCGGATCTTCTTTCGACTTCGGATCCCTGTGGAAACCTTTGCATGAAACCCACAAAGTGTGTAAACCCAGTTTGGTTTAGGTTTAGGGTGTAGGGTTGTCACAATACCCCCAACAAGTGTAGCATCGATGTTTGGTTGTGTATTTTGAAGCCCGACCCAAATGAAAGGTAGGGAACCACGAAGAGGCAGCACCAGGAGCACAGCAGATGTACGCAGGGTCCGGCCTCCAGACCCTAAACCCGAAAACCCTAAACCCTAAACCCTAAACCCTAAACCCTAAACCCGATAGGCTTTCTTTGTGCCTGGCTGACGGACGAGAAACACTTTCATACACAGCAGGATCATATTCATGGCTTCGTCGGAACTTTGGGGCGAAACAGCAAGCAGCCAGGGCTGCCTTCATGACCTTGGCAAATGCACCGCATTGGGCCGAGAAGGAACGGGGAGAGGGGAAGCCAGACGAGCCACCATTGTTCACGTTACAGAGACTACAGAGCCTCCAGTCCACACTCTGAAGTCTCCATCTAAACCCTGCGAAGGTTCGGTAGCGGCATATAAACGTACCTAAGGCCCTAAACCCGAATCCCTCGCCCCTGAAATCCTTTTTGTGGGGTAAACCCTAAACCCTAAACCCGAAACCCATTTCAGACCCAAAAACCTTTTTGCGGGATTCCCTTCTGCCAATTTTACCAGGGGCCCTGGACGCACCCAGCTGCGTTCTTGGAGGCCGCCATCGGTCGAAGGCAGGTGGGGGCGTTGCGGTTTAGCCCCAAGACCGTAAACCCTAAACCCTAAACCCTAAACCCTAAACCCTAAACCCTAAACCCTAAACCCTAAACCTAAACCCTAAACCCTAAACTGTTTAGGGTTCCTAGGGTCGAAGGCAGGTGGGGCGTTACGGTTGACGGTTTTAGTGGTTTGGGGTTGATAGGGTTTAGGGTTTAGGGTTTAGGCTTAGAGAAATCACAATATTTCTCTAACCCTAAACCCTAAACCCTAAACCCTAAAACGTACACCCTAAGCCAGAGGCTGCATCCTCACCGGGGTTCGCGAACTTAGGGCTGATTATGTTGCATTCAGGGCAGGTATGCTTTAGAATTTCGGGTCTAGGGCTTCAGGGGTTCAGGGGGTTCAGGGGTTCAGGGGGTTCAGGGGTTCAGGGGTTCAGGGGTTCAGGGGGTTAAGGGGTTCAGGGGTTCAGGGGTTAAGGGGTTTAGGGGTTTTGGGGTTTGGGGTTTTGGGGTTAGGGGTTCAGGGGGTTCAGGGGGTCAGGGGTCAGGGGGTTTCAGGGGGGTCAGGGGTTCAGGGGTTCAGGGGTCAGGGGGTTAGGGGTTCAGGGGTCAGGGGTTAAGGGGTTTAGGGGATTAGGGGTTTAGGGGTTTTGGGGTTTAGGGGTTCGGGGGTTCAGGGGTTCAGGGGTTCAGGGGGTTCAGGGGTTTAGGGGTTCAGGGGTTCAGGGGGTTAAGGGGTTCAGGGGTTCAGGGGTTAAGGGGTTTAGGGGTTTAGGGGTTTTGGGGTTAGGGGTAGGGGTTCAGGGTTCAGGGGTTCAGGGGGTTCAGGGGTTTAGGGGTTCAGGGGTTCAGGGGTCAGGGGGTTTGGGGTTCAGGGGTTATTCAGGGGTTAAGGGGTTTAGGGGTTTAGGGGTTTAGGGGTTTTGGGGTTTAGGGGTCAGGTTTCAGGGGTTCAGGGGTTCAGGGGGTTCAGGGGTTCAGGGGGTTCAGGGGTGTAGGGTTTAGGGGTTCAGGGGGGTCAGGGGTTCAGGGTTTAGGGGTCAGGGGGTTAAGGGGTTAGGGGTTAGGGGGGTTTAGGGGTTAGGGGTTAGGTTTTGGGGGTTCAGGGGTCAGGGGTTCAGGGTTAAGGGGTTTAGGGGTTTAGGGGTTTAGGGGTTTTGGGGTTAGGGGTTAGGGGTTTCAGGGGGTTCAGGGGTTAGGGGGTTAGGGGTTAGGGGTTTAGGGGTTCAGGGGTTTAGGGGTTTAGGGGGTTCAGGGGTTCAGGGGGTTCAGGGGTTCAGGGGTTCAGGGGGTTCAGGGGTTCAGGGGTTCAGGGGTTCAGGGGTTCAGGGGGTTCAGGGGTTTAGGGGTTTAGGGGTTTAGGGGTTCAGGGGTTTAGGGGTTTAGGGGTTTAGGGGTTTTGGGGTTCAGGGGTTCAGGGGTTCAGGGGTTTTGGGGTTCAGGGGTTCAGGGGTTTAGGGGTGTAGGGGTTTAGGGGCTTAGGGGTTAGGATGTCGGGTTTACTGGGGCTATGGAAAATGTTACCTCTACGGAGCCCACTATTTTAGAAGGGGGCGTTGGGATAGTTAGGTCTGTCGAGGGTCCCGGGGTTTCGTTCAAGCTCACCTTCTAGATAGGGGGTGGTGCACCCCAAAGCCCTAAACCCTAGATCCCAAACCAGAAATCTCAATTCCTAAAGCCTAAACCACAAATCTCAAACCCTAAACCGCGAACTTGGGAAGTCTCAGAGGGTTCCTCAGCCCTATCCCACAACGCTCCCCAAGGTGCCATTTTTCTTTCACCCTTTACCCAAAGGCTCCAATATAGTTCCTTTTTGGGGTAGTTATAGGGGATGCTAATATACTATCCCCAAGAAGGTACTACATAGGAGCCTTTGGGTACATTCCCTTGAGCCCTCCTTTCAACCACAATACCCCTAAAGCCCCGTAAGCCCGTAAACCCTTCGCTGAGGGTTTAGAGTTGAGGGTTTAGGGGTTGACTTCAAGGATCAGGGGAATCAGGGCAGCTATAGTTACGATTACTTCAAACCCAGTTAGGGTACTTATAACCCTAAACCCTAAACCCTAGACCCTAAGCAGGCATGATCCTCCAAGTAGGGGTTAGGGGTTTAGGGTTTAGGCCAGCTCGCAGGAAAGCGCAAGCACATGCTCAGGGGCTCGGAAGCTCAGCCGTGTGGCCGCGCTGGGGCGCAGGTAGGTTCAGCTTCTGGTCTTTAGGGTTTAGGGTTAAGGGTTTAGGGGTTCAGAGTAGCGGTTTATAGGGTTTAGAGTTTAGGGTGTAGGGTGTGGGCTTTAGGGTTACTTTCGTTGAGCAATGTCTTCCTGAGCATGTGCAGAGGACACTAACGCCTCCAAATGCTGCACGAAAGGTTTCTGGGTCAAACCATACCCTTAACCCTAAACTCTTAAACCCTGAACCCTTAACCCTTAAACC
Organism: Symbiodinium natans; assembly: GCA_905221605.1. Classification (NCBI taxonomy): domain Eukaryota; class Dinophyceae; order Suessiales; family Symbiodiniaceae; genus Symbiodinium; species Symbiodinium natans. The sequence continues at coordinate 670,207 of CAJNDS010002235.1, read as the reverse complement.
CCAAACTCTAAACCCTGTACCCTAAACCCGAGTTTTGCAACTCTCCGTCTGTTGTTCGTCGAGTTGGGTACTTTGGCGAGGGGGTAAGGGCTTCAGGGTTCGGGGCAAAGGTTTAGGGTGTAGGGTTTGTTCTAGGGTTGTTCTTAGGATACAAGCTGGCTTGTTTGGAAGGCAGATAGGTCAGAGAGCAACTGGCCTAGTAAGAGTCGACGATGCTAATCGAGCTATTGAAGCGCATGCCCTCGCGAACACTGCATGCAGTTGCTTCATGGTGTAAAAGGCTTTCCAGGTATGTGCCGAAACGCGCTTAACCAATTCTATACGGTTTGGGGTTTAGGGCTTCTAGGGCTTTGGCAGCTCTGGTGTCGACGTTCCTACGCGGTGGCGGTCGCACGTTTTTTACATTGCGTGTTCGATGTTCGACATGCAGCCTTGGAGCAGTTAGTTCGCCTGCCCACGAGTGTAGGTCAAGAGGTTCCAGCCATGCACGTCCTTTCTAGCTCATCTCCTCAGAAAGCCCAAAACTAAGCCTTGATGAAGCAATATGGATGACTTAATTCACAAATATGGATCCCTATATTGATGCAAGGTGTTTGCCTTTGCTTGAACCTTAGTAGCTGATTGAGTGCACTTTACACTTTTTGGTATACTACATCCCCTGTAGGTACACTTTTGGGGGGCTTATGAACTCAGCAACTAAGTAACTAAGGGGTATTGGGCTTGCTTGGTCAGCGTGTGCAGCCGTCACGGGCTTGCACATTTTCTCGCAGCATGGCTTGCCGTGCTCCGACAGCTGCAGCGAAGCTGCGCCCCGTGGATGCATCACGCCGGAAAGGTTGTGCGGAAGTCAGCTTGCATGTAGGGCTGCGCACATCCATATTGAGTCAGGTGTCGATGTTTATATCAGATAATAGTTAATGTATAGTGGTTAGAAGTTACAGGGGGCTCGTATTGGTAATTATTTCTGCTCCTCCATCGGAAGATCTGAGGTGCCCTGTTCTTTGACGTAGAGCTAGGACAGCTAGGCCTATGCATCGCAATAGATGTCCGAGATCGAATCTAGGAGCCGTCTCACAGAACCTTTTCCACAGCCCAGTCTCGATACGAAACACTCAAATCGATGGGCCTGGCTTGCCAAGGCCTTGAATTCACTGAACCCTAAACCCTTCAGTCACCCACATCCCAAACCCTCAAGACACCAGGGCCCAGGTTTCTGAGCAGCTCAACGTCTCAGTTCGGGCTTGTGGTTTCTACCGTTTCAAGGGTAGTGTAATGGGCCTTTAGAAATATGGTCCCTTACAGTGCCTGCTTTAAGGGGTTCTGATGTATGGGCCCTTAATTTAATTAGGGTATATACGGGGTACATAAGGGGTCCCCGATTAAGGGCCTAAGGGCCCATACTAAGGGACCATGTAACTGCCTCAAGAACTGTACAAAGAACCGAAAGAAAATCCATGCAACCAACTACGAAACCCAATTTCGCATGAAGGTACCTGAATCCTGTCCGGAATCCCCAGGGTTTACGCTAAACCCGAAACCCGAAACCCTAAACCCAAAACCCTAAAACCCAAAACCCTCAACCCTAAACCAACCAACCAACCAACCAACCTAATTAAACCCGAAACCCTTGGTTCTCTACTATATGCTTAAAACCCCCAAAAGAATGAAGAACATTTTACATTTTTTGGTTTGCTTAAAATGGTTCTTGCTCCGATTCAGGACATGTGGCCTTGGTCTTCCGCCACGGAGACCGCGCTCCCGCGATGCCAGGCAGGATCCTTCCTTGGTGTGTCTGCCGTGTTGGGGGGTTGAGGGTTTAGGGTTTAGGGTTTAGGGTTCAGGGTTTAGGGTTCAGGGTTTAGGGTTTGGGGTTTAGGGTTTAGGGTTTAGAGTTTAAGGTTTAGGGTTCAGGGGTTCAGGGTTTAGGGTCTAGGTTTGAACTGATCTTCAGGGTTTCGGGTTTAGAGCTGATCCTTCTTTTGGCGGCGCGTCTGAGGTGTCTGGGAGGTTTTTGATGGGGTTCAGGGATTTAGGGTCTAGAGCTTCGCTGGGGTTCAGGGTTAAGTTTGGGGTTCAGGGTTTAGTTTGGGATTCAGGGTTTGAGGTCTCGGGGTTGTCAAAAGGGGCCATAAAACCTGAACCCTAAACATCCGGAAAAAAGGTGGTTCCAGCCAAAACAAAAAAGCATGCGGGCTTGGGGCTGAATGAGTATCCTAAACCCTAAATCCAAAACCCTAAAGCCTAGACCCTAAACCCTAAACCCTAAACCCTAAACCCTAAACCCTAAACCCTAAACCCTAAACCAGTAGGGGTTGGGAACGCACTCGTTTGCCGAAGCCCCGCTCCCAACATGGAGGCAACCTCAGCCCCTACACCCAGCTTCGGGTTTAGGGTTTAGGGTTTAGGGTTTAGGGTTTAGGGTTTAGGGTTTAGGGTAAGCCCTCAACCTCTAAACCCTCAAAAAACCAGACCCCAAAACGCCAAACCCAATGAAAAAGCTATGGCAAAAAGCCTACAAGCCCTACAAACACTAAGTCAGTAACCCCAGAAGCCCTGAACCCTTTAAACCCCGATGAGCCCTGTAAAGTCTATAACCCCAAAAACCCTAAGCCCTTTAACCCCTATAAACCCAATAACCCCTACAAACTAAACAACCCAATGAAAGTTATGGCGAAAAGCCCATACACCCGTTAAACCCTGAGCCCCTATCAACCCTAAAAGCCCTAAACCCTCTGAATCCCTATGAGCCCTATAAACTCTATGTGGTCACTTCTCGAAAGGGTCCTTATTGGAAGGCGCCCCCTCTTGTTTAGGGTTTAAACTCAAAGAGCAACCCTAAACCCTAAAAACTACCACTCTAAACCCTAAACCCTTAACCCCAAACCCTAAACCCTAAACCCTAAATCCTAAACCCTACTCTCTATGACTCAAAGAGCCGGCAAAAGGTGCGTCGGGCTCGGTGGAGGCCGAGGCGGAAGTGGAGTCCTGGCGCCGGGGCTCCCAGTTTCATCGGGGCTGCCTTGGGGTTTAGGGTTTAGGGTTTAGCGTTTAGGGTTTAGGGTTTGGGGTTTAGGGTTTAGGGTTTAGGCTTTTCGGTTTAGGGTTTAGGGTTTGGGGTTTAGGGTTTCGGGTTTAGGGTTCAGGGTTTAGGGTTTAGGTTGGAGGGTTTTAGGGTTCAGGGTTTGAGGATTTGAGGTTTTAGGGCTTAGGTCTTTTCAGGGGCTTGAAAGTCTCAGGGTTTGGGAGTTTTAGGGTTTAGTGTGTTTCAGGGCTTTGGGTGAAAATGATTCTGGTTTCGAGGTTGAGTTTGGGGCTTATAGTTTAAGCGTATGTTGGTTTCTTTTTCTTTCTTTTGGTGGCTGGCAAAGTTCGGAGGTCCGGCAATTGTTTTCCCTAAGCCTAGATCCCGAGGTTGCTGGGCTTCGGGACGCGTTTAAAGCAAAAAAGGTTTAGGGTTTAGGGTTTAGGGTTTAGGACTCTTAAGGGAGGGGGGTTCATGTGGGTAGGCATCTAGGGAACCTTAGGAAAACTGAGGGAGCCTCAGGGAGGAGTAAGGAAAAATAGGGAACCTTGGGTTACCTGCCCCCCTTGAACCCCCCTGCCTTAAGAACCCTATAAACACTAGGGCCGGGAGTAGGCCCTGTTTTCAGTTTTTTAGAGTTGGGGTTCCCTTATGATCTCCTTAAAACCGAAAAGTGTGCCCTTTTATTCCTAGGTTACTGCCGGGTCTAGCCCTAAACCCTAAACCCTAAACCCTAAACCCTAAACCCTAAACCCTAAACCCTAAACCCCCCTCCCTTAAGAACCCTAAGAATAGGGTTTCGGGCTACTGGGCTGCAGAACCCCAGTAATTTCAGTAGCTGGATGCAGAGTCTTGACGAAGGGAAGCTACGGGATGTTGGGCTTTGAGGGTTTAGGGCTTAGGGCTTAGGGTTTAGGGTTTAGGGTTTAGGTTTTTAAGGATTTGGGGGTTGTGGTTGGGATGTTCCCCCTTATGCGAACAGTCTTTGATAGGGATGATCGTTGTTAGTGTAAGGGGGGGACATCCCGAGGTTGAGGGTTTAGGGTTGCCCTAAACCCTAAACCCTAAACCCTAAACCCTAAACCCTAAATCCTAAACCCTGAACCCTGAACCCTGAACCCTAAACCCTAAACCCTAAACCCTAAACCCTAAACCCTAAACCCCCCTCCCTTAAGAACCCTAAGAATAGGGTTTCGGGCTACTGGGCTGCAGAACCCCAGTAATTTCAGTAGCTGGATGCAGAGTCTTGACGAAGGGAAGCTACGGGATGTTGGGCTTTGAGGGTTTAGGGCTTAGGGCTTAGGGTTTAGGGTTTAGGGTTTAGGTTTTTAAGGATTTGGGGGTTGTGGTTGGGATGTTCCCCCTTATGCGAACAGTCTTTGATAGGGATGATCGTTGTTAGTGTAAGGGGGGGACATCCCGAGGTTGAGGGTTTAGGGTTGCCCTAAACCCTAAACCCTAAACCCTAAACCCTAAACCCTAAACCCTAAAATAACCCTGAACCCTGGAACCCTAAACCCTAAACTACAACCTAAAACCCTAAACCCCCCTCCCCTTAAAGAACCCCTAAAATAGGGTTTCAGGGCTTACTGGGCGCAGAACCCCAGTTAATTTCAGTGCGAGCAGAGTCCTTGACGAAGGGAAGCTACGGGATGTTGGGCTTGAGGGTTTAGGTGCTTAGGGCTTTAGGGTTTAGGGTTTAGGTTTTTAGGATTGGGGTTGTCGTGGTTGGGATGTTCCCCCTTATGCGGAACAGTCTTGATAGGGATGATCGGTGTTAGTGAAGGGGGGACATCAAAAAAACAAACGGGCCCCTACTTGTTTTAGGTGCCTGAGAAAACCTCGCCTCAAAGGCAGGAGTCCATTTCAGAAGTCCATTGGGAGGCCCTAATGCTCCATAGGACGTATCTTGTAAACGATTCTTATGAGTACTACTTTCTCCGTGAAAAGGGACCCAGAGTCCCAAAAAGAGCCCTAAGCTCCAAACCTAAACCCCCAAACCCTCGAACCACCACACATTCAGGAATATTCTTCAGCGGGTTGAAAGCGCCCATCTTAAACTTAAACCCCATTAAGCCCAATAAACCCTTAGATAAACCCTAGATAAGCCCTGCTATACAAACCCTTACAAGCCCTATTACCCTAGAAACCCTAAACCCCGTAATCCTAGGCCCCAAACTGAAGCAAGCCCCAAAGAATAGACTGGCTAAACCCTAAACCTTAAACCCTAAACCCCCTAAACCCTAAACCCTAAACCCTAAACCCTAAACCCTAAACCTAAACCTAAACCTTCAGGAGGCGCACCTTCCCTCGGCGGAAGTCACCCAGGCGTTGGCGCGCGTTTTCCGGTGCGGAGCAAGGCGGCGATGAATGTCAGATTCAGGGTCCTTAGGGGTTCTCGGGTTAGGGTTTGGGTTTAGGGCTCTTAGGGGTTCTTAAGGGGTCCTTAGTTACGGTGTTTAGGGGGTTCTTGGGGGTTCCTAGGGCTCTTGAGGGTTCCGGGGTTCTTGGGGTTATTAGGGGTCATTAGGGTCTTGGGGTTTAGGGGTTTCGGGTTCTTGGGTTATCTTAGGGTGCTTAGGGTTCTCAGGGTGTAGTTAGGGGTTAGGGTGTTGGAATGCTGTAAAGCATAGGGCCCCACGACAAGCGAACCAAGGTGATGTTTCAGCGACCTTGCACTCTCCTAACAAATTTTTGTCCGTCACTCTTATAATTATATATCTATGCACACCGTTCACAGACTTACTTACGACAAACACCCCTAAACATCCACACCCAAACTCCCCAAAACAACATAAAACTTCCTACAGTCCTACATACCTAAGTCGCCCCTAAATAACCTCCACCAAGATCCCTTATAACGGTCCCTCTTCAGTCCCTTGAACCCTAAACCCCCTCCCCCCCCCACAAAAAAAAAAACAAAAAAACAACAACAACAAACAACAAACAACAACAACACGAAGGGGGGGAAGAAAAGGCAGCTTCTGCCACATAATGCCCGCACTGAACATCTTATTAATCATACATATACTTACACCGACTACTTCTGACAGAGCCTCTAAACTCCACACCTAAAACCCCCCCCCCCCCCCAAAGCAACAACAAAAAAAACACGCGAAGAAAGGTAGCTTCTGGATTCGGCAGGCCACGTCGGCACCACACGGCATGTCGGCGCAGCCCTTCGAGATGTTCCATGGACTGCTTACCCAAAGGCTCCAATGTAGTTCCTTTTTGGGGTTAGTTCTAGGGGATTCTAGTATACTACCCCCCAAAAAGGAACTACATCGGAGCCTTTGGGTAGTTGTAGGGTAGGTAGCCTTTAAGCTTTTTGGGGTAATCTAATCCCCCCTTTGAAACCCATAGGTTAACCTTTAGTTCCTCTAGGCACTGGACAACCAGGACTTGTGTTTGAGTTTAGTTTCGTCGCTTTCTGCGTTTTAGGGTTTTGGGTTCAGGCTTTCTGTTTGCATGTCTTGGCTTTTTCTGCTTCGCATCCCATTTTTGTGGTTTGTTTTGGGTTCAGGCTTTTTGTTTGCATGTCTTTGTTTTTTGTGCTTCGCATCACATTTGGTAGTTTGTGATCAGTTCCGGGTTGTTTTTGTTTGTGTTCTTTGCAGTTTGGGATTTGAACTCGGGCTTAGGGGGTTAAGGGTGTATGGTTTAGGGAACCTTGACCACATGCAGGAGCCCTCTCTGGAATATTGCATGGAGAAGGGTGGGCTTGGGGTCCTTCTCGAGTTTTCCTTGTCTTTTTTTGGCCGGAGGGTTGGGGAGTGGGGCGGGGAGAGTTAAAGCTTGGGGGGGGAGGGGGGGGAGGGGGGGCGATGCCCATAATTTCTAGAAGCCCTGATAGTCGTGAAAGACCGGGTGCCTAACTTGGGCGGGCTTCAGGGTTTTGGGTGTTCAGGAAGTTTAGGGGATTAGGGGAGGATTATGGCGTTTAGGGGGTTAAGGGTTTTGGGTGTGAGTGCAGCACCGATTAGGAGGCTACTGAAGGGACCCGAAAAAAGGGACCTCCTCAGGGGTTCTTTGCAGGTTATTTGGGGGCTAGGTGGGTATAGAGGGATTCGAGAATATATACCCTAAGGGTCCATGTACCTTATTATTATATACTTGGGCCCCAAAGTCCCTATATAGGAAGTACTTTAAGGCCCAAGTATATAATAATGAGGTACATGGACCCTTAGGGATATATATATATATAAACGGTTATACAGGGGAACAAGATTAAGGGTCCCTTTCTACCCCTTAAACTGAAGTCCATTCTTGAGCAGAGGCTGACTCACCAAGGGGGCATGCAAATGCTGCAGCTCGGCGCCCCGCTTGCAGTATGCCCTCGTTGCGCAGGGCCTACGTAGGGTTTCGGGTTTCGGGTTTAGGGTTTAGGGTTTGGATTTAGGGTTTATAGGGTTTAGGGTTTAGGGTTTAGGGTTTAGGGTTTAGGGTTTAGGGTTTAGGGTTTAACACATGAGTTGCAGACCGGATCGGGAGAGGTGGCTTCGGTGGGCGCCATGTTGAACTGTCAGCTACGGGTTTAGGGTTTAGGGTTCAGGATTTAGGGTTTAGGGTTTAGGATTTAGGATTTAGATTTTAGGGTTTAGGGTTGGGAGTGTGTTAGGGCCGGCGGAGCCTGTGACCTCAGCATATGAAGACTTACGAGAATAGGGGGTCCCAATTTAGATACCCAAGTAGGAGGCTTCCCTTATAAGTAGGACCCCAACAAGGTACCCCTCCCATATTAATCAGAATTCCGGCTTTGCATGCCACCGCGTGGCCTCTGCCTCTGCATACACGAGAGCAGTTCATGCCCATGTTAAGCTTTGCAACACCCGGCGATTTGCCCAGCCAAAAGTGCCATGAAGCACCTCCAATTGCGCCGCACGAAACAACCTGGCCGCTTGGCGGCGGCGCTTGGAAACCCTAAACCCTAAACCCTAAACCCTAAACCCGAAGATCAGGTCGCTTCATACGCTCGGCTTACAGCTCCTTGCAGCCAGATTCCATCGAGGCCTCTTGGATTGCAGGGATTCGTCCCAGGTGCTGGGATAGGTGCGCTGGAACTGCTCATCCCACGCAAGCCGTGAGCTAAATTCTGGTCCCTTTTTGGGGGTGTTAGCCTACAGTGCCCTAAACCCTAATTCAACCCCAAACCCTAAACCCTAAACCCTAAACCCTAAACCCTAAACCCTAAACCCTAAACCCTAAACCTAGGGAAACACCCAAGTCGGTCTGGGCTGCCGCAACGCCTTTAGGTGAAGGACCGCAGCAAGGTAGGTCTCAATGGCACGAGCAAGTTCGGTTATGTTGAGGCTTTGGTTTTGCATATGGGGGGTTTACGATAATCGGGGGACCCCGTATAGTATAGACCCCCAAATAGCAAGATTCCCTTATCATATGGACCCCTTATAAGGTACCCCTAATATCGTAAACCCCCAATATGTCGTTCGCGTTTTTTTCCGAATGTTAGTTTCCGGGGGTTGCAAGTTTTTGGGGCAATGCACCACAAGAGGGCAAAGCCGGGAGCACTGGAGAAACAAAATGCTGGAACAACTGCTCCCTGTGTGTGTGTTTGAGTTCTCTCTAGCCGTTTATTCCTCCCTCTCCCTCTATCTCTCGTCTTTCTCTGCCACTCTCTCCCTCTCTCCCTCTGTCTGCCTCTCTCCCTCCCTCTCTCTCTCTCTCTCTCTCTTTGTCTTGTGCTTCCCTTGAAGCACCTCCTAAGGAGAAGCAACTCCCAAGGCGGTTTAGGCTCCATGGGTGGAATTCTGATTGCAGGTAAAGTTGTGGCCCGATTCGTTGGTGCATCAGACTCTATGGCAATAACGAGCTTCATCCTTATAAGCTTTAAACCCCTAACCCTAAGCCTGAACCGCACCCGAAACCCTAAAACCCTTAAACCCTAAGCCCTGAAGGGTGCTCTGAAATGCCTACGAAGCCGCTGCACGAATTTCGGGCTTAGGGTGTATAGGGTTTAGTGGAGGCTTGTGTTCCCTTGTTACGCCGGAGAAGCCGCAAACCCAAGCCCCTAAGCCAGGAACCCTGAAATTGGGGGTTTAGGGTTTAGGGTTTAGGGTTTAGGGTTTAGGTTTAGGGTTTAGGGTTTAGGGTTTAGGGTTTAGGGTTTAAAGGGTTTTTGGGGTATCCTCAACCCTTAAGGTCATGGCGAGCAACTTCCGGCGCACGCAGCAGAGCGCGCAGTTTTTCCTGGCTGGGCTCCTTTCAGCGGAGGCGTGCTTTGATGTAAGGCTTGGGGTTCTTAGGCATCGAGTTCTAGGGTTCGGGGAGTGCAGGGGTTTAGGTTTTTTATTATTTGTTTGGGGGGAGGGGGGGGTGTTGGGGGGGGGGGGGGGGGTTGTTTAGTGTTTGTTTGCGGAATGACAAAGATGAATGCCGACACCATCTGTCTACACCCAAGCCCCTAAACTTATCGCTGCTCACTTGATATGACAACAGAGGTCTATCACGGAAAGGAACACCCCCTCACCCCCACCAAAAAGAACATCGCGGATATGGGAGTTTACGAAAATAGGGGACCCAAAAAAACATAGACCCCTAATAGTAGGTTTCTCTTGAAATTATGGACCTCAATAAGGTACCCCCCCCCTCTTTAGGAAGCCCCGATATTGTGTTTATACATTTTCTGGGCTTCGAGAACGCGATTTCCATGCGTTTCGGCGTGGTAGGGGCTGATCGGAATTGGGGCCGGGGCAGTGGTGCGAATTCTAGACATGTGCCCCCCAAAACCTTAGGGTTTAGGGTTTAAAGGGTTTATAGATTTATAGGGCGGTTTATAGGGTTTAGGGCTTAGGGTGAACTCCTGTTGCGAGGGCCTCCCCAATGACAGCCTCTCAGCCGTTCCAGCGGCACTCCAAGACGTGGCTGTGCCTTGCCTTGAAAATCAGGACTTGACAGCATTGGGGGTTTAGGGTTTAGGGTCTAGGGTTTAGGGTTTAGGGTTTAGGGTTGCAGGAAACGCGAAGTCCCCAAAGTGCCCCAAGCCCTATAAGCCCCTAGCAGCCCCAGACCCTTTCCCCGAAAGCCCTCCCCCCCACACCCCCACCTCCCATGCCCACCTCCCCCACCCCTAAACCCTAAACCCTAAACCCTAAACCCTAAACCCTAAACCCTAAACCCTAAACCCACACAGACAGAGAACACGCAAGCACGTTTCCTTCTCTCAGTCGATGGACATCGCCGTACTGGTGAAGGAGGCTGGATTCCTCACCTGAGGGTCTTGGCGGGTGCACTTTCTCTATCTGGTCTCATTAAGGCTTTTCAAGTTAGGGCTTTAGGGCTTTTTTGGGGTCCAGGAAGGGCCCCCTAAACCCTAAACCCTAAACCCTAAGCCCTAAACCCTAAACCCTAAACCCTAAACCCTAAACCCTACACCCTGGACAGGAGTGCAAAGTGGACTCTTTCACTCGCAACTGGCCAGCAATGATCCAGAGCGGTCGGGGTTTAGGGACTATGTGACTTCGGTTTAGGGTTTAGAGTTTAGGGTTTCGGGTTTAGGGTTTCAAGTTTAGGGCTTAGGGTTTAGGATTAGGGTTTAGGGTTTAGGGTTGAGGATTAGGGTTTAGAGTTTAGAGGGTCGACTTCTAGTGCTCTTATGGAATCGTGGGGTGCCCCAAGGTCGTGCAAGACAGGCTCCGGGGCACAAGAGTGGAGACCCGCACCAAGGGGCCCACTTAGGGCTTCTAAGGGTTTGGGGATTAGGGTTTATTAATGCCAGAGTAGGCCCTGAATTCCTTGTTTTAGGGTTTAGTTTCCCTTCTAAATCCTGGAAGCCAAAACGGGTAAACTTCCCAGGTTACTCACGGGTCTAGGCTAGGGCTCTGATGGAATCGGGAAGCTCCAAAGCCCTACCCGAAATCCTATACCAATGCTCAAGCCCGAAGCCCCACGCCCTAAAGCCCTGGACCCTAAACCCGATACCTTGGCCCCCCTGAAGCCCTATAAGCCCACATGAACCCCAAATCCCGCACCTTCGAGCCCTTGAGCTCCAAACCCTAAGCCCTTTGAGCCCTTAGTCCCGGACCATATACCCTTAGCCCCTGAATCCCGAGTAAGATCGCCGCAAATCCGAGGGGATGAGCCCCAAACCTGAAACCTAACCCTAAACCCTAAACCCTAAACCCTAAACCCCTTAAACTCTAGGGGATGTTTCGCTGCAAGGCAATTCTGCAGAAATCGTCGCTCGCCTTCGAGGCTTCTCGAAGGGCTTCGGGTTTGTGGCTGCCATTAGGACATTTGCAGGGCTTTTTTAAACAGTGTTCGAAGTGCGTTAGTAGGGTTTATCGGGATTTTGCGGGTTGAGGTTTAGGGTTTAGGGTGTAGGGTTTAGGGTTTAGGGTTTAGGGTTTAGGGTTCAGGGTTTAGGGTTTAGGGTTTAGGGTTTAGGTTGCAGGGCTTAGGGGTTTGAATGGTGCTTCAGGGCATCAGTACCATCTCAAGGACGGATAGATCCACGTATCGCCAAGGGACACCTCCCTGATTTTAGGGTTTAGGGTTTAGGGTTTAGGGTTCAGGGTTTAGGGTTTAGGGTTTAGGATTTACGGTTGAGAGGGACACCTCGCTGGGTCTACATAGGCTATGTGGGTTGGGGTGTGTGGGGCCTGTAGGGTGGTTGGAGACAAAGATGCCTCTGTGAAACACTGTAACATGAAAACAGTACATCATGCATCATTATAGAGAAGAGAAGCTTACCTATGGCAAAGGAATCAAGCAAACATGAGAATCCAGGATCACAAGAGCTTGTCATCTTCAATAATTGCAAGCAAACAGAGTGGGTTTCTTTTCCTATAGGTTGGTTGAAGAGAGGTGCTCTCATTGTTGCCGTTCACGCTGGGCTAGAGTCTTCAAACCTGTGTCACCACAAGGGGGTTCAGAGTTGAGGGATTGAGCTGCTTGGGTACCCTGACGATACCCCCCCAAGCTACAGCTATACTGAGCCCCAAAACCCTTAACCCAAAACCCCTATGCAGGGGTAGGTTTGAACATATTTTTTGCTTTTTGTTCCCCGTGATCTCCTATTTAATCCTTATATAAAGCCAGAGATTGTTTTTCTAGGGACCCCAAACCTACATAATTCTTATAAAGCCATAAAAAAATATTTAATGGCTACCGCCAGTGCCGCCGACCCCAGACCCAAGACAGTCGCATTGGGGCGGAAGGCAGGGTGGAGCGCGGGCAGGCGGGGGGGGGCGGGGGCGGGGGGGGTGGGTGGGTGGGGGTGGAAAGGGGTGGGGGGTGTGGGGGGTGACGGTAGAGGGTTGGTGTCGGATTAGGGAGTTGGGGGCGGAAGGCAGGGCTGGGGGGCATAGAGATGAAGAAGCGATGAGAGCGGTGAGAGTGGGGGGGCGGTCGGATGGTGCACGATGGTGGGAGGGGGTAATGATGAGGGCTGGGGAGGGTGGGCGAGGGTTAGGGAGTGGGAGTGGGAGAGGGTGGGGGCGGCGGAAAGGGGGGCTCCCCCCCACTCCCCTGTCCTCCGCCTGTAGGCCGAGCCCCACCCCCTACGCCGCTCCTGACCAATCTCTAGTGTTTTAGGGGTTCCAATGCACGCCCGCTCTCACCGCTCTCATCGCTCCGCTTCCCTCTGCCCCCGAGTTACTCCCGAATCCAACACCAACCCTCACTCCCCCCTCCACAGTCACCCCCCCCCCCCACCCCACCCCCACCCCCGACACCCCCACCCCACCCACCCCCTACCTCCCCACGCCTACTCCGCCGCCCCTTCCCTTCCATGGTCGTCCCGCTCTCACCGCTCTCCCCCGCACCATCCCCACACCCCCTCCACCCGCCCGCCCCCCCCTGCAACCCTTGCAACCTGTTTGCTTCCTTCACTCCACTCCCCCGCACCCACCCACCCCACCCCCCACTCCCACCCCGCCCCCACCCCCCCCACTCCCCTGTCCTCCGCCTGTGGGGGTTCCAACGCACGCCCGCCCTGACCGCCCTCCCCGCTCTCACCGCTCTCCTCCCTCCGCCTCCCCATCCACTTCCCCTCTCACCCCCCACTCCCCCACCCCCGCCCCCCCCCCCGACTCACCTCCGCTCCCTATGTGCCCGAGTCCCTAATTCACTCCCCCCTCCACAGTCACCCCCCCCACGCCCCCCACCCCACCCCACCCTCAACACCCCCACCCCACCCCCTACCAGTAGTGAAGGGCCTCGCCCTTCGGCTAAGATGGTCTCACACCCCATACCCCCCCCTACACTTTTACACCTATAACAAATAAGCCTAATCAAATAGGGTATATCTAAAGACTCTATTTTGGATATAGGGATATCCAAAAGACCATCTTCCCAAAGGGCGAGGTTAGGTAGATAGAATTTATGGTAAATTTAGGGGTTCGCGCTCACATAGTGAGCACGAGCACTTCGTGTTCGCGGGGCAATGCTTCGCGTTTCGGGGCTTGGGTTATGAATGTGTTTATTCAATAATAATTTAATAATTAAATTAAATTATCATTGCTTCAACATTTATTGCTTCAATAATTCGCCATACTCTTCTTCAATTTCTTCAACACTTTTATTAATCCATTTATTAGCATTCTTTGGTTTTAGTTCTAAATATTTAGTGTCTTTCATTCCTATCTCTTGACACAGAATTTCAACATGTTCAATTAATTCTGAATATTTTTTAATTAGCTGTTTATCTTCTTGGATTTTATCTTCTAACATAGAAATATCATCTTTAATATTACGAATATCATTATTATCAAACACGTCTTTATACACTTTAAGTAGTTTTAGTAGTTCATTAATTTTGTTCCGATAGTAAAGTTCGTTAATCTTGAATTCGTATATCTTCTTGATATACTTCATTTGAATCTTATAAGTTTTCAGATTTGTGTAGTCCATTTTACTCTTAATATATATAGTCGTCATTTCTTTAAATACTTTCTTCCTTGAATGGTTTTAATTTTCAGCTCTAGGGGATGTTGAATTTCCAAGATGTTGCCCGAAATATCTCCCAGAAGCCAGATGTACGTCTCCGAAATGTTCATCTCCCAAATGACAGCCCCAACATCTCCCAAATGACAGCCCCAACATCTCCCAAATGACAGCCCCAACATCTCCCAAATGACAGCCCCCTAGGGTTAGCTGTCAAACCCCCTAGGGTTAGCTTTCAAACCCCCTAGGGTTAGCTTTCAAACCCCCTAGGGTTAGCTTTCAAACCCCATGGGGTTAGCTGTTCACATCCCCTAGCGAACACGCTCCCCTGAGTATGGGAACACGCTCCCCTAACCATGGGCACGTGTTCCCCGTTTCCCCGAATTTTGGGCATGTGTTCCCCGTTTCCCCGAAATATGAGCACGTGCTCCCCGTTTCCCCGAATTTTGGGAACGTGTCCTGTCTCAAACAATTAATACAATATTTTTGATATTATTGTATTAATTATTTGCTTAGTAACTCTTGATGCTTGGCAGTTCTCTTATGTGAAGCCATATTCCGTGTAGATACATAACATCCACATTCACATAGCCTTTTCTCTTGTAATTTCATTGTAAGGGTTTCTTTGTGGTCTTCTCTATACTTCTTATCCACCTCGTGTTTGTGCTCCTTTGTTCTCTCTCTGTATTCCTTTCTTTGTGCCTTGCTATGTTCTATTGTGTCATAATAGTGTTGCTGTTTGGTTCTACCCATAATTTTCCTATTCACGCATATTGTGTTTCGTATGTGGTAACCCTCTCGCGCTTCAAGTTCTGTTCTATTCTGACATGGATACATTTCCAGTAATTCAATTTTACAGTTTTCAATGCCGAATTCGTTAAACAAATGAAAAGCAGTGGTGAGATTTCCATTATTGTGTAAATAATGTTTGTAAGAGTCTCTGTGTTTCGTCATTCGCTTTGATAGCTCTTCAACTGTACTACCAATGTAGCATTTCGTATAATTATTATCCCAAATAGCATATATTTTACCTTTCTGGAAGTCTGGCATTACCTGTACTACCGAATATACCTTTAACTACCTTTTTCAACCTTTAACAACTCAAAGCGCAAATAGCCTCTGGTCATACCCTCCACATAATAATATTTTTGACCTAATTTCTCTTCTATTCGTTCAATCGTGTACTTGTTTTGTGACCAGTTGCCTTTGCGTTCTTTTTCATTGGGCTTTCTTTTCCTAAATATTTTAACCTCGTCACCCTTATCCAAGTCAGGATATACTTTATTTTGTTTAGCTTTTTTTGCTAAATTCAATTTGACTGTTAACTCATTTGAAGGCTTTCTCGCCTCCTTTGGTGTCATTTCAGTAGCAGAATGTTTCATAACATTGTTATATGTAAGTAGTATTTCATATATATAATCTATCCACTGAATATTTTGTTTTCCCTTTTTCTCATCCGCTTCAACTCTCCTATACAACAAATCTTTAAACGTCCGTATAGCCCTCTCGCTAAAGTTGGGGTGTGCTCTTGTTATGTGGTGTTGTATGTTTTGCTCCTTGAAATACGTTTGTATAGATTCTTTGCTCAGCGCTCCTTCATCATCGGTATAAACGACCTTCGGCTTCTTACCCATTTTGTTTAAAGACTCTATAATACCACTTGCTAAATCTTCCTCTTTTTTGCCTTTTATTGGCACTACCTGCATAAACTTATCAAACACATCAATCGTTAGCATTCCCACTTTAAATTTTTGGTTCTCCATATCATTAATAAAAAATAAGTCTATTTGATACTCATATGCCGAATGCGGAGCAACAAAGCTGTTCCTGCCTGTTGGTCTTCGCTTTTGCTCCACATTCTTCCTAAAAAACTCATTTATATCATCAGCTGTGATACTTTTATCCTTCCTTTTTGCTTCTTGTAGTGTGCGCTGTCGTGAGCCGAAACCGCTCCTATCAAAATACACCTCGCTAATAATATCTTGTTTAGAACTCATTATAATAAACAAGATATTATTTATTCAGTTTGTGTTTTCTCAGTTTCTTCTTGTTCTTGTTCTGCTTGTTGCTGTTGCTTCAGCCAGTTTTGGTGTTTTTGCGTGTTTTCGTGTCTCTTCTTGTGGCAGTATGTGTAACACACACCACAAACACATAAATGTTGTTCCAGCAGTTTTGTTTTGAATTTTTCATAGTTACGTTGGCTTCTTTGTTTGATTATTTCAGGATTAAGTTTTGCGAATTCTCGTTTTTGGTTACTAAAATAAACTTTGTTCTTCTCCCAATATTCCTTTTTCTTCTCCATATACTGCTCGTAATTGTCCTCTTTCCATTCTCTGTTAGTTCTACCAGATACGATTTTATTGACGCATTCGTTGTTCTTGATGTAATAGCCTTCTCTTCGTAGCAGTTCCTCTCTTGAGTTGCACGGGTAGTTTTCTACAAGTTCAATTTTACAGCTGTCTATGCCAAATTCTTCAAAAAGTGTATTGACCCTTCTATTACAATCCATTTTGTCGGCTTTAAAAGCACGATATTTTTCCTTGTGTCTGCTCATTCTTCTACTCAATGTCTCGCATGTGCTTCCATAATAGGTTTTCGTATATCCGACATCACTGATTTGGTATATTTTACCTTTTTCGTACTTATTCATTCGTATATAACCATGTATATAACCATTCTTTTAGAACCTTTTTTTACCTTGAACTGCAGTTACAGAAATGACAAAAAGCTGTAATGTTATCTTTTACATGCCCTGTTTGATTATTTAGTCTCTGGGCTGTTAGATTACTCACCACCTCCCCGCATTTAATATCAAACTCAAACCCACAACCACATTTGTTGCATCTGCTGTTCATCCTATCATAAAGCCACTTGACATCAATATAATCGGCATCATCTACAGTCCTACCTGCCTTCAGGTCTTGTATCTTGTAGCGCTTAACCTTGTTATCTAAGTATCGCATTAGTGTGGTCTCGTTTAGTTCATCATCTCTCTCGGATGCTTTATAGAACATAACCTTATTAATATCTGTACAGCGTGTGACCGAGGTATACAGCCACTCTCTCGTTATTAAGTGTTGCTTCTGCCACTCGTGTATGGTTATGGATTTATCAACCGAGTTACCTTGTGACGAATGACAGGTGGCACAGTACGCATATCTAAAATGCTCATCTAATGTAGATATGCTGGTGTTATATAACTGATTGGTTTTTATGTTCTGTAACACAACCCCTTCGGCTCCGATGCTCTTAATCTGATACTTAAAGTTGACATTAAAGGTCGCTCCCCCTTCCTTCTTATACTTTCTGCATATCATGTGCTCACCCACTTCATACTTCAGCTTCTTTCCTAGGTTCTTTCGTATCGTGTTTGATACATATAAGCACCGTTTATTCGTGTATGCTATGTTGTGTTCGGATGCCATCATATCGTCAGTTGTTTTAAAGTGTTTCTCCACAATCTGCTCAATGGGCAGTTTGTGTTTCCAGATGTCATCGTATATATGCTTAAGTTTTATTTTATCACTCCTCTTCTTAAGTCGCTTTGATATTTTAAGATAAATCCGGTATTTAAATATTTGGTTAATGCACTCGTTCAGATATGTCTCGTGGTCTCGTGTGTTGGTTATATCCTTTATTGGTGGTAGTTGCTTCCCGTCAGATGTGGCTATTATGATTTTATCTTTGGCGTGTTTCTTAACGAACTCCCTTATCTTATTTAGTACATACATCCCACCCATACCCACCTCATCAAACACTATACAGTTATACTTACTATGGTCAAACGACTCCATTTTATCCCCCTTCTCCATAGGTATCGCAAAGAACTTGTTATTAGTTGTGGCATCGGTTTGGGTGTTTTGTAGCAGTTGGTTCGTTGGACACACAAACAGCACGTTATAACCTAAATTCCTCATATACTCGCCTATATAACTCTTTCCGGAACCAGCGTATTTAGCCTTTATTATAACAGGATTCTGCTCCACTATTTGCTGACATATGGCCTGAGTATCCCATTCATCCTCTACCATTACCCTTTCGTTCTCGTAGGTAGGTATTTCCACCAGCTCGTTGGGTTTCATTTCGTAATCGTCGGTCGGAGATACAAACAGCTTTCCTTTCTCAACTCTCCAGCCCCCGATGTCCTTTGAGAAGTTAAGTAGTCCCCGAGCCTTTTTTAAGTCGGCGGTCTTTATCAGAAAGGCATCGGTCTTAACATAATTGACCTGAACCCCTGCCTCTACCAACTTGTAGTAATCCTCATACATCCTGAAGTTATGTATCTGTAGAAGCAGTTCCTTAATGTACTTAAATCCGTTTGTTAGATTGGCTGTGTCGCTTACAGTTAACGTGTAGTATTTTGCCTCGGTTTCCTTCTCTACTGTTTCAAACCCTTCATCATCATCCTCATCCTCTATCTCCTCGTAGTGTCCGCTGATTTTGTTAATCCTGCCTCCGTGGATGGTTTGATGATATAGAGCCTCGCTTAATGTATCAAACACAAGGCTTTTCTGTGCCTTGTTCGTCCCCTTCTCCAGCAGTCCTATGTTTACGTTAGCTATCAGTTTTTTGACTTTGTTGTCTTCCATCTCTGTGTGTGATATAGTGCTATCCCACAGTTTCTCGGTGATGCTTTTATAACTGACTTTGTGAGTGTGCGAGGGGCACTTATAATACAAAATCTCGCATTTTCCGCGAAAGTGTTTTAGAAACATACCGTACATTAACAGATAGGGCTTGTTAAAGAACATCTTAGCCTCCTCCACAGTCCTCACGAGATAAAGAGTCAAATCATTAAAATCCTGTTTGTCATAAGGCTTCCAGATATCAAACTCGCAGAACACGGGCACTTCAACAATCTGGTTATAAGCCCACGTGTAAGCCTTTCTCCTATCAATCTCTACACACTTCTCGCGAAATAGATAATAGGATTTTATATCAGTCTCTAGGTCACTATTATAATGAATCTGTGGTATTCTGCCACACGGTGCTATCGTGTGGCATTGCTTAAATATCTCTATATCGGATTCATTATAATAGGATTTATGCAGTGGGTTAAACAGCGCCTGATTGAAATCATACATCGCCTTGGACATGTTATTATAAGTCTGTTCGGCTTCTACTGTTATGCTTCCGTCCATTGAGTCCTTAATCAGGTTCTGTGTCTTTACTTTATACGATATGGTTTTATACTGCTTCTTTGATACTCTCACCTTGAATCTGAAATTAAGCTCCGAAACCACCCCGGCGGTAAATTTAATGTATGGTTCGTATCCTGCTTGTTTGCTTTGATAGTATAACTCTGCTAGGTTGTTTCTTCTGTATATCATCGTATACTCTTCGTGTTCGGTGTGCTTGTTGATGTCGTCTATGCTGTTAATCATCCTGCACTCAACCGGAGCATCTCTCTCGTTTATGTGGTAGTCGCTTGGTGCCTTAACGTTTATATCATGTTCCCTCTCTACAGCCATCAATCCCCTCAGTTTATGAAGGTCTGTATTTATAGTATAAATATGGTCGTTCTTCACTAGAGCATAGAAGGTTTTATAATGACGGTCTCGTTTAGGCGGGTCGTATGAAAAAATTAGGTTCTCCATATAGTCATATATCCGAGCAGTTATGCGATACTCTCTAAACACCTTGGACATATCCTCTATAGATGCTCCCACGTTTTTGAATTCGTCCTCTGTGGTTCCTATCAGGTTAAGCACTGTTTCTCTGGTCATCTGTTGCTTTCTCTTCTCCCCCATGAGGCTGTCCTTATAGAAGTCAGTCAGGGTATTTATCCAGCACTCGTGTTTAACATAGTGCTTAACCCTTATGGCTTCGGCGAAGGTTTCATATTCGGGGTCCAGTTCTGTTTCTATGAACCTGTGGTATATACCTATGTTATCGGAGTTGCGCAGTTTCCTCTTTTTGGGGTCGTACTCCTCACCGTTGCCATCTACTACAGTTGCACTGTAGATTTTTATCGCATCTAATCCATACCCCATAAACGTGCCGAGGAGCCCTAGCATGTCTTTATCCTGTTCTAACACTCTCACTATTTTGTTAAACTTGTCTCTGTCGTCTTTTTTTATAATCCGTTTCCTAACCTCTTCCTCTATATCCTTGGTTGTCTTTACATTAGCCACCTTGGGCTCTGTAAAGAATGGATATAAGGGGTCGCCCCTACTGTCTCTAAATGATGCTTTCATTCTGTTCTTTTCGCGCTCATAGCTAAAGAACATAACCTCAAGCGAGTAGGTTCTTTGGGCGGTTCGTTTGCGTTTTTCGGTGTTCTCCTTCTTACTGGCTTCCATTCTTTCCCCTAATGGTTTCTTTGACTCGTGTTTCTCCACCAGCTTCTCATAGTTTGCCCTCGCCCGTTCTTTGTCCTTCTTGGTGGTAGCCGTCACCAGCTCGTTTATCATCTTAGAAGCGGTGCTGACCTGCGCTATCTTACGGTCCTCGTAGAGTTCTATTACATCTCTGACCTTTTGCTTGGTTGTCGGCGTTAATCTGTTTCTATTTGCCCTCAGTGTTCCCTCTAATGCTTTTATGTTTCTTTGGATAGATTTGCGTGTCATATGTTAAGCTAGATTATAATTATATAGTTGTCATTTCTTTAAAACATTTCTTCCTTGAATGGTTGCTTATACTTTCATTCTATATATTTCTCTTTTCTGTGCTTAAGGTATTTAAAGGAATAACCTTATATATACTATTATTAGAAATAATGGTAAAAGTATCCAAATATCACGATATAATAAAGGATTTAAACCCTGATGACTACACAATGGACGAAATCAATAAAAATCTGGCGATATACAACAGGTTGTATTACTTGAAGATGAAACAACGGGAGGGGTGGTTAGAAAACAAGAGAGAGAAACTCAGAAGGACTTACCGTCAAAAGGCAATAGCGCAAATGATAAAAGACGACAATATAAATGTTAATGAGCTTTCCAGCCCTTATGAATTGTTGGATGCATTGACAAGAAACCCCAAATAATTAATAATAATATTATTTATTAAAAATATTATTATTAATTATTTCATTTTAATATTCAGATTTGGAAACTTTTTATTTGTATCTCTTACAGAAGCCTCTATAGTGGGCTTGTTCCAAAGAATATGTTTTGCCCAATATCCGGCTGTCTTGTAATCTTTCCAGTCTTGGTTCGGCTTATGTCTTGCTATATATTTTTCCTTTCTTTCTTCGTCCTTATGTTTGGTAAAATCGCTGTATCCACGGGCACCAAAGGAAACTGTGTTTTTATCATCTATAACAGCATCATATTTCTTTTTTGGATTCTTTGACTTCTTAATAATAACTTCTGTCATATATCTACTTATACATTTTATTAGGAACTTACAGACTGAACACTTGTTCGCCTTGAACTGGTTCTGCTTCTTATGTATTCTATGGTTTCCTGGGAGCGCCTTGAACTTATTACACTTTGTGGGGGACTTGGGTCGCGAATGCCTCGCGAGGCTTCGTCTGAAGCCGAAGCGTCATCAACATATTCAATGGTTCTGTCGCTCATTCTTCCCGAGGCTTCAAACGAAGCGTCGCTTTGAGATGAACTTTGAACTGACACAGGTGGAGAAGAGCGAACATATTCACTTAAGGCTTCCTCTTCAATAGGTAATAATGCACTTCTGTTTGAACTTCTGCGAGAACTTGATGAAGATGATGAAGGATAATAAGATTTCTTTACATTCATTGGCAAACTATCATCGCTCTCTTCAGTTTGCTGTTTCTCTACAGGCGGTTCACTCTCCTCTTCTTGTTCAATTTGTTGCCTTCTGCTTCTCATGTCGCGAAGCTCGCGAGCCTCTGGCGAGGCGTCCTCTCTTTCTTCTTTAAACTCATCCTCTCCGAACATGGCATCGTAAACTCTACGCATTACTGATTTTTTCTGTGGCTGTTCGCGTTCTCGTTCAGTCTCCTTTTCTTTCTCAATGCTCTTTACACTTGCTTCACTTTCATCTGTTTGTGTCTGCTTTACTTCTTCTTCTATTGTTTTCATACTTTCACTTTCTGTTATGCTTGGTGATTCGTTGAATACATCTGTTTGTGTTCCCTTGTCGCGATTCTCGCGAGGCTCGTTCCTCGCGTCAGGGTTATCATTCATTATTATTGCTTTCTTATCATACTTACCCAAATCAAAATCATCAAAATCAACATCGTCTAATAATAAACCTTGTTGTGTTCTTTTCTGCTTCTCTGGTAGTATTCTTAATCTGTGTGTTCTCGCTTCCCTTGCAATTTCTTCGTATGTGGGGCGCAATCTTAACATTTTATATTAATATATTATACTGGTAAAAATGATTTTGCTATTGCTGTTGCTCCTGCCTTTGCTAATGTTTCTACTCCTGCTTTTGCTCCCGCTACTGCTATGTCTCTTAAAGGTGTTGATGATGATGCTGGTTGCGATGTGGCTAATGTATCTACTCCACTTGATGATGCCGATTGTTCTACCCTCTTGGATTTTACACGTCTTCGCTCTCTTTTAAACAGTTGTTTTTTACGACGTAATTTAGCGCTGTCAAATTCGGCACTCCATTCGTCTAATTCTTTATGACCTTCTATGATTGATATTAGGTATTGCTTCTTTTTCTGGTCTGTTGGTATTTTATTTAATAAATCCACCATTTCGTCTGTTAATAAGTCTCTAACAAACAACTGAAACATTAGCCCTCTATAAGTAACGCTATCATCGTTGAAGACCTTTTCAGGGTCAAAACCGTGCGTGTACGCTACCTTTTGTTCTAATGCTGTTACTTCTTCTTCGCTCTCATCATCATTTTCTTCTGGAGTATCCATTGAATGAACTTCAACACCTGCTGGTAATGACTGATGATGAACATCGTCTAAGTCTTCCTTAGCATCCTCTACGTGCCTTCTTTGTTCTGCTAGTTCCTTCACTCTTCTCAATGCATCGTCTAAATTCCGAATGTGGTCTGGATATCCCTCGTCTTCACTTTCATATGCTTCTGCTGGTGTATCGTATCCACTTGTTGTTGCACTTGTTTGAATTCCTGCTACAGCAGTTGATACGCCATTCATAACGCCGTGATGATTCAATTGTGCTCTTCGTAAATCATTCTTAACTTTGTCCTCTTCTTGCTTCTTCAATCCTAAGAAATCAATGTTATCAAACTGACTTCCGAACTGATTGTTTCTAAATAAGGTAGCACGTCTGTCTATTACTTGTTCTATTGATGGTCTATTGGGATCACCTTGACTTTCAATCATCCCTATCATTTCATCGTATGTTGGGCGTAGTTTTAATTCTGACTTCAATGTTTTAATCATGTTATATTTAAAGTTAGATTTTAATTTATTTCTGCCATTATATTTTTTAATTCTTGTTGTTTTTTCTTCAGTTCTTCTTTTGTTCTTACTGGCATCATTGGACGCTCTAATTGTCTGTTAACATCATCAAGTTGACCCTGATAAAGACTCTTCTTCTGATGTTGCACCCAGTCATTACGCAAAGCAACATTTTTACCTCTATTTTCTGCTTCTTCAATTCTTAATTTCATATCTTCAATTTGCTTCCTCCGACTGGCAACACCAAAGGTATCATCAATGTCATAGTATTGTTGAACCTGTGGCATTCTTTTAAACTCTGGTTTGCTTTTGAACATACTCATTATTAATAATATTTAGATTAAATATTATTAACATCATTAAAACATTTTTGACTTAAAGCTGTTTATTTTTTGCATGTGTTCCTCTCTCTTTGCTCTTCTTATTTCCTTATAAGATGCCTCTAATAATTCTCTTGCTGTTGGCTGCCTTGGCACTTCTTCCATTCTAACGGGTTTAGACTGTGTTTTAACCTCAATGGGCTCAGAATATTGTATAACTTCATTTTGTTTAGGTTGCTCTTGCTTTAAATATTTTGCTTTCATCTCCTCCTCTATTTCTTTCCTTAATTTTTGCTCTACCTTTGTCCCGTAACTTGCCTTTTGCTTATTTACTGGTAATGTTTCTGTTGGTTGTCCCTTACAATAATGTGGGTGGGTGTTTCTTAAACTCTTTGGTAGCATCTTTTTATTACAGGCTTCACACTCAACCAGTTCCACTACCTTAACGCTTCTGGCTAGTTTCTTTGGTTGTGCTTTAGGTTTTGCTTTTGCTGTCGGTTGCGTTGGTTCTGTTATTTCTTCAACAGGTTGTGTTGTTGTCTCTTCTTGTTTTATTTGTTCAGTAGGTTGTTCAGGGGTTGTTTCAGTAATTTCATTTGCTACTGGTTCGGTTGCTTCTTCAGTTTTAACTTCGGCAACTTCCTCACTGCTCATTATTATTATAGTCTAGATTTTTCTATTTAGATATTAATTATCCCCTGAAAAATGTTAAGGTAAATGAGATGTCCACCCCATTTAAATTTATAACTTGGTTAAGATGGTTGGTTAATCTGAAATTTAGCCTTCTTAATAATTTGTTAGAGACATCAATATAATCAACACTGCTTAGCTCATTATCATTTATAACACCAAGATATGGAACCGTTACGTTTATTTTCTTTACTATTGATGAATTACCTGCTACTGTTAATTGGTTGTAGTTACTTATTTCGTTACAATGTAAATACAAACTCTTGAAAGGGACAAGGTCAACAAAATTAGTAGTGTAAGGTGCCACATTCGTATGCGCATCAGTTGCCGGTGTTGTGTTACCGATTACTCTGTTTATTGAACTTAAATTATTCACGTCAACAGGGTCTGAAAATGAACCAGCTAATGGTGCTATTTCCCCATCAGTAAGAAGAACAAAAATAACAGTTGCATAATTAGAGCTGACTGTAAATTTGTTAGTTGATGTGTTGTAGCTTAAAGAATATGTGTTAGGTCTGTCCACTGTATCAACCAATAAGTTAATTGCAATTTGTATTGTTTGCGCTAAATCAACCGCTGTGTAGTTACCTTCCGGGATTGTTACTTTACGATAAGTAATACCTGCTATGACACCTGGAGGAATAACTTGATGCATCCAATAAATATTGTTATTTGTGCTGTTTATTGAATACCACGAATGGGGAATGCTTACCTCGTGTATTTGACATAGCATGTTGTCTTCTAACTGAACTGTTTCAGGTAAATCAATTGTAAAATTGGATGGCGTGCCACTCACTTTATAACTGCTATCAATATAAACCTTTTTGAATTTGAGCATTATATTAATAGTGAGATAAATAAATTTATAAGTAATATTATAATGCACAAACATAAAAGAAGAAATGAAGGAATACCATACGAAGCACCAAATACAAGAAATAAAGTAAATGAAGAAGTTAGGGAAGAATTAGCAGGAACAGAAACATTTTTAACTGATACTCAAGGTTTGCGTCTAGCCTATGAGAGCCCAGAAGGTATTTATCAAAATGGTTCTATTTTATACATTGCTGGAACGAAAAGCGGGAGAGATGTATATGATGATTTAAAATTACCATTATATCAGACACAACAAACAAAAAGATATAAAGATGTAGATAAATTTATTAAAGACGGAACTATAGAAGTTGATGGTAAACAACTTACAGGAATTACTGATATTATTAGTCATAGCCTCGCCAGTGCGGTTAGTCAGCAGATTAACGATGATTACGGTAATATTTTTCGTTCAAGGTCTTATGGTTCTCCTTTTGTGTCAAATCAGAGACCAGAAGACACGGGAACAAACCTTCGTTTGAGAAAGGCAGGAGACCCTGTATCAATGTTTGATAGAGGCAGTATTACATTAAATAGCAGTTCTTTAAACCCGCTTGATAATCATAGTTACGCTGATATTGGTAATGTTAGTAATAAACAGGGAAACCTACCTATAACACGAGAAGAATTTATGGAACAGTTTGAAACATAATTAAAGAATAAAAAAGATTAATTAATAATAAAATGGATTATAAAAATGGGAAGATTTACAAGATTTTAAACACTGTCAATAACGATTGTTATATTGGAAGCACTTGTCAAAAACTATGTCAGCGTATGGCAAAGCACCGTAGCACTATGAATGCTAAAAATAAACAACATTTCAAGTTATACCAACTAATGCGAAACATTGGAAGTGATAAATTCTATATAGAGTTGATTAAAGAATACCCCTGTGATAATAAAGACCAGTTAAGAGCAGTTGAAGGTGAATACATAAGACAAATGGGAACATTAAACAATCGTGTAGAAGCAAGGACAAAACAGGAATATGTGAATGGAACAAAAGAACAAAAGAGGGAATACGATAAAGAGCGTCGTGAAAATAAAAGAGAAGAGTTAAACCAACAAAAAAGGGAGTATTATTATGAACATAAGGACGAATGTAATAAACGAAACAAAGAATATTATTACAAACATAAAGAAGCACGGTATGAAAAGCAGAAAGAATACAATGAACTACATAGGGAAGAAATCCAACAATACAAAAAAGAATGGGGAACACAGCATAGAGAAAACAATAGTCAGTTAGTGGAATGTGAGATATGTGGAAGCACTTATAAAGCATATATCAAGCGCCACCATATTAAGACCAAAAAACATCAAGAAGCATTAAATAATCTAAATAATAGTAATAATGTATCATTACAAAGCGATAACTTACGAGAAGATGGAGAAACAACCAAAGGAGAAGAATTTCAAGCATAACAGTTATGAAGAAATACGAAAGTTAGTAGAAGATAATGAAGGAAATGATATAGTAAAAGATGTTAAAAACAAAAAGAAAAATAATAAAGAAATTTCATATAACTTTAAATTATTTGATTAATTATTTAAAAATATTTAATCAAATATAATTTAATTTTTTTCCATTTGTTAATATATAGTTATGGAGACGTTCAGCCCCGAGGATATTCTCATTGACAACCTGTCATTTAAATTAAACAAAGGTAGTTCATATATAACTGATAGAAGAAGTGTTACATTTTGGCCTTCTGGTTCAAATATCTATAAACCTACAAGTGGTAACCGTGTATTGAAATTTTCATTAAACGCAGAAGATAATGCCTGGTTAGACCCCCAAAGTGTAAGAATATTTTTTACATTACAAAATCTTGACCCTGGTGCATTTAATAACAAACTTCGTCCATTATCTCCTCCTTATAGTTTTTTCAGACGATTGAGAATTATAGCTGGTAATCAGGTTGTTGAAGATTTTGATAATTATAACCGAGTTCATCATATGTTCTCTAAAATGATGTCTCAAGGAGCACGAAAAGATGAAGCAAACGAAGGTTTCGGTTATAGATACGATGATGAAATTAAAACTCTCGTTAATGACGGTGACACAAGATTAAAATATGAAGTTAATGGTTTAACTTGTCAAGGCTTTAAGGATAAAATGATTGTTGGATTTAAACCCTTATGTGGTTTATTCAATAATAATTTTAAGTATTTGCCATTGAAATACATGGGTAATTTAACAATTGAATTAGAATTGGTTACTAATGCTACTGATTGTGTAATTGACCCTACAGATGTTACAACGGCAGATGCTGTAGGAAATAGGTTTGTAACTGACGTTAATCCTGCCACGGAAGCAGACGCTGAATTTAGAAATACAAGCATTGATTGGGAAATTAATAATGCTCGTGTTGTTTGCGATGTTTGCACCCTTGATAATAACTTAAATAATGAATATGTAAAACATCTTTTAGAAGGAAAAGGCCTACCCATTACTTATACAACTTATATTACTCAATCTCAATCAGTAAAAGGCACAACCGATATTAACGTCCAAGTCATCCGTTCAGTGTCTAAATTAGTAGCATCTTTCATTACATTTTACAAAGAAGGAGACCCAAGCACCGGTTACGAATACTGTGACAAAGAATTTTGTCGTTTCTATCACCCACAACAACAATCAGACGAACAAACTGAAGGAATTTATGACAACAATTTTGATTTGCAAATGCAAATACAATTGGGTTCTAAACTATATGCTGAGTATCCGATTACATCACTTCAAGAATGCTATTACCACTTAAGAAAGGCATTAAATCTTCCCATGTTTCATCAACATTCAATGTCAATTGATTTCAGACAATATCGTGACCGTCAATTTGTATTTGGGTTTTCATTTGAAAAAGTGCCTGATAGTTCATATACTGGAATTAATACACGTGCTGGACAACAGATGTTAGTAAAAGTTAAACCAGCAAATGCTTCAATAACAACTACTGCTATGCCTGATAATATTTATATAACATTACTGTCGGAACAAATATTAGAGATACGTGATTTAGGTTTGAAAGTTTTTGACTGATTTTAAGATAATTAATATTAATAAAATTATTATCTATTTTATTAATATTAACGAATGCCTTTGACGCTCAATAACACAAACACATTAACAGCAGATTATATTGTTGTAAGTGGAACTGACTTAAGCGACCTATACGCAACAAAAACAGAATTAGGAGACATCAACACCGCGAATTCTTCAAACATAGCAACAAACACAGCAGACATAGCAGTTTTAAACACAAAGCAACTACAAAACTTCCATAATATTAGTTCAGTAACGCACTTATTAGATACTGAGTATCAAACAAATGCCACCTTAACGAGCACATTTTACAACAAAACAGAAATAGACACGACCTTTACTAATTATTATACACAAACTCAAATAGACACAAATTTATCAACAAATTACCAGACCAACACACAATTAGGTACAAATTATTATAACAAGGGTGAGGTTGATACATTAATAGCAGGTGCTGGTGGTGGCAGTGGCTACACTGATACGGAAATTGATAATTTATTAGATTTAAGAGTTCCTAAATCAGACTTCACGAATAGATTTTCTACATTTCCCGTTATTGATTGTAGCGCTCCTACTATTATTCACAGTGGTTTAACATTAAACAACGAGACGATAAATATATCGCCAGTAGAAGGTTTATTATTCAGTAATCAAACAGGAGGAGGTGATAAAGTCCTAGCAGAATTTAAAAACGCAACGAGTTATATTACTTTACAAGGAGACAAAATATTTTGTAATAATACGTCTGACGATGCAATAAAACAATTAGATTTAACTAATAATAATGCAGGTTATAAAATGTCTGGAAAAATAGAAACACCAACAGGTGGATTAGTAGTAGAGAACACAGCAGACGCTAATTTATCATTTACCGTTAGAAATACTGATAATTATATTACTTTTAACAATGATAATATTGATTGTTATAATTCAATTGGTGATACAGGTAGGATTTTAAATTTAAATAATAATGCTAATCAGTATGTTAAATCACATTCGTTATTAGTAGATACAGGAGCAAATACATTAACAGGAGGTTATACATTAGATGTTGTTAATAGTGCCATTATTAGAGAAGATTTAAGAGTTGATGGTAATATAGATTTAACAAGTAACACGGGAGATATTCAATTACCAACAGCAGGTATAGATATGTTCAGAAATTCAGGAGATGCTAATTATAATTTAAGAGTTAGAGACACACAAGGTGTTTTTGAATTTAGAAACAGAAATTTTAGGTGTATGAACCCAAGTAATCCAGCAAATGGAACAGAAATGATTTTACACGACACAGGAGGAGATTACCGATTAAGAATAGGAAGCTCAACAACAGCGACAGTAGGAATAGGAAGACAATATAATTTTTCGTATCATTTAACAGTAGGAGGTATAAGTAATTTTAATGAAACAAGAGTGGAAAACGATGCCACATTTTTAGGACAACAGTTATTAAGCACTGATGGAAGAATATTTCAAAGAGCGGACGTTAATAATAGTTTAAATGTAATATCAACAGAAGAAATTAATTTTTCATTACAGTCTGACAGAACAACCGACCCAACTACAGGGACTATAGCACTACAACTAAACGACACTAACGGAATTACAATAAACAGAGCAGTTACAAATAACCAGACTTTTAACAGTATAGGAAGAATAACAGCAGAATCAGATTTAGATGTGTGGGGTGAGCTATTTTTTCAACATTCCTCATCAATAAAGGAGACACTGAACGGTAGCGATTATGATTTAGATATAAGAAATGGAGACACTGACAGAGCTATTAATTTTATTATCGGAACTATAGGAAGCACACCAGAAATACAATTAACGGATGGAAAAGTAACTTTAGTTGGACAACTAGAAATTACTAACACTGATGTGTCAGGACAACAAAGAGTATTAATTAATAATCCAGACGATGATGGATTTATTAGATTAAGCAATAATAATTTATCAAGATTAGATGCTACAAATACAGGCGTTGATGTTTACGGTTTCTTTACTACAACAAATAACGCAGATATTGGAGGAAATTTAACGTGTGTTGCTTTAACAGAAACATCAGACTCTAAATTAAAAGAAAATATTCAAGAGGTAAATACGAAAGAGTGTTATAAGGCAGTTAAATATATCAAGCCGAAAACATACAATTTTATTAAGGATGAAGACAAAAAGAGTCATATAGGATTTGTAGCAGACGACATAAAAGATGCTAAAATGCCGAAAGAATGGGATAACATAATATATTACAATGACGACGGCATGAAACTATTAGCGTATAATAAAATGGCTGTTGTGCTTTGGGGCTGTGTGCAAGAAATGCAAAAAGAAATAACGAATCTAAAAACAGAAGTTACTAAATTGAAGAATAAGGGAAAAGGCGAAGGAAAATAGTATAAGTATTATTATATATAGAATGGGGGCTAAATCTTCTAAATCTTGTGCCACAGAAAACATGCAACAAATAAAAGAGTTAGATATTAATGAAAAAACGAAAACAGACATATTATTATTCAATACATTAAAGGATGTTATTGAAAGAGTTGAAAAGTTAGAAGAGAGGAAAAGCGACAAAATATATTATAAACTGCCACCTGTAACATTATGTAATTATTCAATCATTTGATTAATAGTATTATAGCTGAATAATATTATTAATTATCTTCTTCATTATTTTCATCTGTTCTAGAACAAAAAAGGGATTCTCCTAAATGGTATAGTCCATAACCAACAGCCAGTAGTGGAACTACCACAGGCATAAACGGTGTTAAACAACAATTAATCAAGCCTTCCTTTGTTAATCCATCACTTTCAATATGTTTTAGCATAACTTTACCACACTCAACTATATACATCATTACACCGCATATTAATATTGTTTCCATTATTTAGTATTTAGGTTTTAATCTTTAAGCATTTAATCAATAACTAATTTAGCATCAAAGCGTTTATAAAACATATCATTCACATCAGCCTTCATTAAGTTGATAAACAAGAAACTGTAAGGTTCTTCGGTAGCTAGATTATACACCTCTAATAATAATTTCTTCGCCTCTTGTAAGTTTTTGGTATCTGCTACCGTTGATTTCTTAATCAATACCGCGCTTAATTCTTCAACCATTGTCTCTATTTCCTTGTAATTTCTCAACCTGAAGAAGAACAACTGACGACTATTGACACGAATAATTGGAGACAAGGCATTAAACTTTTGCGTAGAGGTGATGATATTAATTGCGTTATGTCTACCCCTAACATATAATTGATTAAGTAGAGGCGAGTTTCTTGAGAACGCTTTTGAATCAGCAAAGTCATCAACAATAATAAGTATTGAGTGTAATTTGTTGTGGTCGTTCTTTTTCTGATATTCTATTACCTTATGTTGTCTTTTTATAACTGCCTCCAGTTCTTCTGGTATATACTCGTCAAATAGGCACTTTTCTTTCTCTAAATCAACCTTTAAATTATCTTGGATGTATTTTTTAACTGGTGTCCAATTGCTATCAACTGAAATTGAAGGGGACCAAATGTATATTCTAGCAAACACATCCCTGTAAATATCCAATATCATTGACTGTAATAGGATGCCCTTTCCAGAACCTGAGGGACCTGTTATTATTTGACTAAACGGTAGTCTCGGTGCTATTTCATACTTAGATTGTTTAAAATCATATTCTTTAACATTAACTGGTTTGACTATAGGAGTAATCATTATATAATATAATAATATGGATAAAATAAATTACAGCGATTATATTGATGTTATTGAGAACATTGAAGAAATACAAGATAAAATAACGCCTCCCAAATATCGCAGGTGTTGTTACTCCTTCTTGGAAGTTTGCAAAATAATGCTTGAATACTTTAAATACAATCACAAAAATAAATAATCTAACCTAGTTAAATGACAGACAACGAACAAAGGGAAGGAGGGTTAGAACTAACGCCTACAAGTCTGAGTTGTTTGCCTTGTAGGTGCAAAAAGAACACTTACCATAAGGAAACTAAACGCACCAATGAAGACAACAAGCAAACGATAATCATAGTTGAGGATAGGAGCAGTTATAAGGTCGGTCGCGGAGTGACTCCTGACAATAACATATTTAAACCAGACCAAACAGGAAGCGTTGGAATCTGTGACACAGGTTGGGGGGCAGGTAGAAAGCCTACACCAGAAGAATGCGACGAAAGGATTGAAAAGAATGCGGATGATATAAAGGAACTTAAGAGTAGAATAGAGAAGAAGATATATAAAACAGAAGAAGACATAAAAGAGATAAGGGAAGATGTTAAGAAACTAGACAAAGACGTTCATTTTATAAAGAAAAGGAATTTAAATTTAATGGATTAATAATACGTAAAGTTTAAAACCTAATATATATTGACAGTGTATAGTGCCATAAGTCACGAAGTCTCGCGAGGCTTCTGACGAAGCGACCCAGACATAAACATATAAAAAATTGCCGAATGGACCCCCATGCGCCCACGTGCTTTCATGATGAGAGGACTGAGAAAGGGAAGTATCTGACACTCTTATCTAATTTATCGTGTCATAAGCATACGATAATAATTAGTTTGGAGCTATGTTAAATCTTAAGGAAAATGGATACATCATAACATTTCGTTATGTTATGATATATTTTGTTAGCTAATTATATAATGCTTGTTGTATTTGGTGAAGTTAAAGAGGTCAAAGAACATCTCATTGAATGCAAGAGGTGCAAAAAGGAGTATCCGAGTAATAACTTTGTGATTGTAAGCAACAATAGTTATTCGTCAAACTGTAAGAACTGTAGAGAGGACTTAAGAAAGGAAGGCGAGAGGAGGAAGATTCAGAAGGTCTTACGTGCGCGTTAAAACTTTTAAAACTTTTAATCTAGGTTTGTATATATGAGTGATTGCTCGACAGAAATCAAAAGTCCCATCAAGAAATTAAAAGAAGAAGTTAAAGAGTTAAAAGAACTAGTTAACAGTCTCGTTGAAAGAGTTGTAAAGTTGGAAGGAAACAAAGAGAATATTAAACCTAGTGATAATAAACCTAATATTATGGATGCTAATTATAATAATCGCAGGAGTGCCTATATAAGCAAACTTAATAATAAAGACATTAAACAACCCAAGGAAGAAACAATGAAATATTATAATGTTGTGTATGATGCTGATAAGGATGTTTATTTTTGAACCATTCAAGGAAGAAAGTATTTAAAGACAAGAAGACTTTAAATATTAGAGTATGGAGACTGAAATGCAGAAATGTGTGAAATGTACGAGAGTGAAAGACGTAGCTGATTTTGAAGGGTTTAGATGTTGTGGTAAGTGCCGAGAAGCAAGAAGAAGATGGTATGCCGAAAATAAGGAGGAACACAACGCAAAAAGAAAGCAAATAAGAGCAATGCAAAGCAGGTACTGCGAAGAGTGTGGACGAAGAGTCAAGCACGAGAATTGGGATGTTCATCTTTACTCCGGCACACATCCAAATTCTGAACTATACAACTTGCGAGAAGAACTACTTTCAAAACTGAAAGAGTTGAGAGAACAGGGGAAGCTTACAGATGAGATACAAGAAGAAATATATATGGAATATAGGAAACAACAACACGAACTCTACAAAAAACTACATAAGATGTTCCCAGACAAAATCACATTAATAGAGCCAAAAACAATATCAACACGAACGTTTCAACACATAGAATATCTTGAATCATTACAACCCCTTGATTAAATCCAGTAATTGATACAACATAATAAAAATATGTTGTATGAACTACTGCACTCAAGCCCCGAAACGCGAAGCATTGCCCCGCAATCCCCTAAATTTACCATAAATTCTATCTACCTAACCTCGCCCTTTGGGAAGATGGTCTTTTGGATATCCCTATATCCAAAATAGAGTCTTTAGATATACCCTATTTGATTAGGCTTATTTGTTATAGGTGTAAAAGTGTAGGGGGGGGTATGGGGTGTGAGACCATCTTAGCCGAAGGGCGAGGCCCTTCACTACTCTACCTCCCCACGCCTACTCCGCCGCCCCTTCCCCACCATCTCCTTCCATGGTCCTCCCGCTCTCACCGCTCTCCCCCGCACCATCCCCACACCCCCTCCACCCGCCCCACCCTGCAACCCTGCAGCCTATTTGCTTCCTTCACTCCACTCCCCCACACCCACCCACCCCACCCCCCACTCCCACCCCCCCCACACCCCCCCTCGCCTGCCTGTTGGCCCCGACGACCCCCCCCCCCCTCTTCCCCCCCCCCCCCCCCCCCCCCCCCTAGGCCTAGCCCCACCCCCTACGCCGCTCCTCACCAATCTCTAGTGTTTTAGGGGTTCCAATGCACGCCCGCCCTGACCGCTCTCCCCGCTCTCACCGCTCTCATCCGACTTACTCCCTAATCCAACACCAACCCTCCACAGTCACCCCCCCCCCACCCCACCCCCCCCCACCCCACCCCCACCCCCGACATTCCTTCACTCCCGCTCCCCTGCCTCACCGCTCTCATCACTACCCCCTCCCCACCCTCTGCCACCCATCCTCCTTCCCTGCCACTTTTTCTCCAGCCACTCTCTTGGGGATCTGGGAGGGGCTGCCGGGGGGTCTGCTGGGGGCGGGGGGGCTGGGGGGCTGGGGGGGTCTGGTGGGGATCTGGGGGGGATTGGGAGGATCTGGGATCTGGGGGGCATCTCGAGTGTTTGAAGGATTCCAGTCCACTCATCACTCCCCCTCCCTATGCCCCCCAGTCCACCCCTGCCTGACACCAACTCCGCCCCCTCCCCCACCCCCCCACCCCCCCCATCCCTCCCTCGCCCCTGGAATCCCCTCCCCCCCACCCCCCACCACCCCCCCCACCAACCACTAGGCTTGCCCCCCTGCCCCTCTCCCCCCACCCCCCCACCCCCCCCATCCCTTCCCTCCTAGGCCCCTACCCCCGAGCCCCCTGACAAATCTCTAGCCCTGCCTTCCGCCCCCAACTCCACCAACCCTCGACCGTCACCTCCCCTGTCCAGCTCCACCCTGCCTTCCGCCCCAACCCTCTCACCGTGGGGGCGGGGTGGGGGTGGGGGGGGGGCTGTGTGGGGGACGCCAAGTTGGAACAAGCAGGAGGAAGGGGGGGGGGGAGTAGGCGGCAGGGTGGGGGGGGGTGGGAGGGGGGGTGGGGGGTGAGAGCGGGGAGGGGCGGCGGGCTGGATTGGAATCCTGACATGCGCAGTAGGAGACTACAGGCAGAGGACAGGGGAGTGGGGGGGGGGGGGGGGGGGGGGGGGGGGGGGGGGGGGGGGGGGGGGGGGGGGGGGGGGGGGGGGGGGGGGGGGGGTGAGAGGGGAAGTGGAGAGGTAGGTGGAGGAGGTGAGGTAAGTGGAAAGTGGCTGGAGAAAAAGTGGCAAGGGCAAGTGAGGTAAGTGGGAAGTAGCTGGAGAAAAAGTGGCAAGGGCAAGTGAGGTAAGTGGGAAGTAGCTGGAGAAGAAGTGGCAGGGAAGGAGGACGGGCAAGGGCAGAGGGTGGGGAGGGGTAGTGATGAGAGCGGTGAGCGGTGAGAGTCAGGCGGAGTAGAGGCCTACAGGCAGAGGACAGGGGAGTGGGGGGGGGGGGGGGGGGGGGGGGGGGGGGGGGGGGGGGGGGGGGGGGGGGGGGGGAGGGGGGAAGTGGAGGGGTAGGTGCAGGAGGTGAGGTAAGTGGAGAGTGGGTGGAGAAAAAGTGGCAGGGAAGGATGGGTATAGGCAGAGGGTGGGGAGGGGGTAGTGATGAGAGCGGTGAGGGCAGGGATGGGAGCACAGAGAGGGAGTGGGGGGCGGGTGGGGGAGGGGTGGGTGGGGGAGTGGAAGGAAGAGGACACGCAGGGTGAGAGGGAAGGGGGGAGCGGAGCAGGCGTGGGGGGGGCGTGTGCGGGGGGTGGGGGGGTGGGGGGGTGGGGGGGGGGGGGGGGGGGGGGGGGGGGGGGGTTGTGGGGGCGTGGGGGTGGGTTTGGGGGCGGGGGTGGGCGGTGGTGGGGTGGGGGGGGTGGGGGGGGGTGGGGTTGGGGGGGGGGGGGTGACTGTGGAGGGGGGAGTGAGGGTTGGTGTTGGATTAGGAGTAACTCGGGGGCATAGGGAGGCGGAGCGATGAGAGCGGTGAGAGCGGGGAGGAAGGGGGGGGGGCAGGGAAGTGGAGGGGTAGGTGGAGGAGGTGAGGTAAGTGGAAAGTGGCTGGAGAAAATGGCAAGGGCAAGGGAGGAGCCATGGGTCCATGAGAAGCATGGCGGGTTGCGTGGGGGGCTTGGGCAAGGGAAGGAGCGGGGGGCGGGGTGCGTGGGTGGTGGGGGTAGGGTTGGGGTTGGGGGTGAAGGGCATGCGGGGTGTGTGGGGGGCTTGGGCAAGGGAAGGAGTATGCGGAGCGGGAAGGATAGAGGTGGTGGGGGTAGGGGCGGAGAAGCCACCTGCTTGGGCCGTGGACCACAAGGAATGGGAGCCATGGGGCCAGGAGCTATGGGTCCATGAGGGGCATGGGTGTGTGAGGGGTAAGGGGGAGGGAGCTGGGTCCATGAGGGGTAGGTCAAGGGGATGGAGAGTGGGAGCATGGGCCAGAGGGGAGGAGGCGGGGCTGGAAGGGCGGAGGGCGGAGCGGGCGGAGCGGGCGGAGCGGGCGGAGCGGGCGGAGCGGGCGGAGCGGGCATGCGCGGCCCCAGTGAGGGCCAGGTGCGTGGGGGGTGGGGGTGGGGGTGGTGGGGGGTGGGGGTGGGGGTTGGGGGTGGGGGTGGAGCCATGGGGCCGGAGCCATGGGTCCATGACAAGCGTGGGCGGCGGGGCAGGGTGCGTGCGGGGTGGGGGGGGTTGGGGGTGAGGGGCATGCGGGGTGCGTGGGGGGCTTGGGCAAGGGAAGGAGCGGGGGGCGGGTGTGTGGGTGGTGGGGGTAGGGCAAGCGGGCGGGCATGCACTGGGAGGAGCCATGGGTCCATGAGAAGCATGGTGGGGTGCGTGGCGGGCTTGGGCAAGGGAAGGAGCGGGGGGCGGGGTGCGTGGGTGGTGGGGGTAGGGCAAGTGGGCGGGCATGCACTGGGGGCCGGTCGAGTGGAGTAGGTGGTACCATGGTCCGGTGAGGGCCGGGTGCGTGGGGGGTGGGGGTGGGGGCGGTGGGGGGTGGGGGTGGGGGTTGGGGGCCAGGAGCCATGGGTCCATGACAAGCGTGGGCGGCGGGGCAGGGTGCGTGCGGGGTGGGGGGGGTTGGGGGTGAGGGGCATGCGGGGTGCGTGGGGGGCTTGGGCAAGGGAAGGAGCGGGGGGCGGGTGCGTGGGTGGTGGGGGTAGGGCAAGCGGGCGGATGGGTCCATGAGAAGCATGGCGGGGTGCGTGGGGGGCTTGGGCAAGGGAAGGAGCGGGGGGTGGGGGTAGGGCAAGAGGGGGGGCATGCACTGGGGGCCGGTCGAGCTTTGGATGGGGTGGAGTAGGTGGTAGGGGTAATGGGTCTTCACTGACGCCGCCCCGCTAGGGGTCGGCGGATAGTTATTTTCTAGGGACCCCAAACCTCTCCCAGTATAGTGTAGCAGTTCCGAGCAGAGGCATCGAAGAAAGCTGCGACTTCGCGGGTCGCGAGGCGCGATGGCGTCAAACCCCAGCCCGGAGTTGGGGTTTAGGGTTTAGGGTTTAGGGTTTAGGGTTTAGGGTTTAGGGTTTAGGGTTTAGGGTTTAGGGTTTAGGGTTTAGGGTTTAGCGTTTAGGGTTTAGGGTTTAGGGTTTAGGGTTTAGGGTTTAGGGTTTAGGGTTAGGCTTTCCGGATGTTTTTGGTTTCAGCGGGCGTCTACACTCTGAAGACTCTAAACCCTAAACCCTGAAGTACCCATCTCCACAAAAATGCAACACTCGGGTGCAAGGCTTTGGTGTCTAGGGTTTCGGGCGTTCTGTTTTTTTTTTTGAGTTGGCTCTTTGTTCCTGATTCTTTTCCTGACTATTATTGAAAATTGCCACAACGCCCCAAAGCCCTCATTCTAAACTCCGGAACCCTGAGCCCCAACCCTTTTCAAATCTCATGAGACCACAGAAGGCAGACTCTTTTGAGACTCTAAATCCTAAGCCCTCATCTCATCCCTAGACTTTGCATGCATTACAAACACATATCAATATACATATATATATATACACACACCTCTCCCCCTTTCTCTCTAGCCGTCTG
Source organism: Symbiodinium natans (assembly GCA_905221605.1). Lineage (NCBI taxonomy): Eukaryota > Dinophyceae > Suessiales > Symbiodiniaceae > Symbiodinium > Symbiodinium natans. The sequence continues at coordinate 631,892 of CAJNDS010002235.1, read as the reverse complement.
TCTCTCTCTCTCTCTCCCTCTAGCGCTCTAGCTCTCTAGCTCTCTAGCTCTCTAGCTCTGTGGCTCTCTAACTCTCTAGCTCTCTAGCTCTCTAGCTCTCTGCTCTCTCGCTCTCTCGCTCTCTCGCTCTCTCGCTCTCTAGCTCTCTAGCTCTCTCTCTCTCTCTAGCTCTCTCTCTCTCTCTCTCTGTCTCTCTCTCTCTCTCTCTTTTTGTTCTCTCTCTCTCTCTCTCTCTCTCTCTTTCTCTCTCTCTACTAGCCTAGAAGCACTACAACCTTGTCCTGTTGGCACAGGTGGGGCTGGCCGAGACGCGTGCGAAGCTCGAGAGCCCTGGCTGGCACCACATCGCAAATCCTGAACCCTAAGCCCTTAACCCCACCTGGGGCTTTACTTACTTACAGGTCAGTAGTAACTACCCTTAATTGGTAGGTCGAACCCCGTAGAACTGTAGGTAAAGAGGGAACCCGCAGCCCAAACCCCTCAGGGGTTCCGCTGTTCTCAAAACGCTGGAGGAGCCTGCCACTCTTCTCTGCGCCGAAGGGCGCGCTCTTCGGCAAGTTTTGCCGCTTGGCGGCTTCGAGGTTTGGGTTTCGGGCCCTAGGGGTTTGAGGTATTCAAGGCTTCAAGGGATTTGGCTGTGGCTTTTCAGCGTTTAGGGTTTAGGGTTTAGGGTTTGGGGTTTGGGGTTTAGGGTTTAGGGTTTAGGGTTTGGGGTTTATAGGGTTTAGGGTTTAGGGTTTGGGGTTTGGGGTTTAGGGTTTAGGGTTTAGGGTTTAGGGTTTAGGGTTTAGGGTTGAAGGTCACCGGTGCCTTCTAGTAGGTTGCGAAGCTTTGGGCTCCGCCCCACAAGACATCCGGGTCGTTCTCTGAGGGCTCATGGGTAGCTCTTGGCCTCATGAAGCAGGTATATTTCTGTTTTTTGTGAGTGTATATAAGGTTCCTTTTAATTTTGGTGAGTGTATACATTGGGTGTCCTTTGGGGGGTACAAGAAAGATTACCCTACTTCATATACGTAGGGATGCTGCTGGCAAAACCGGTTCTACCCCTGCTGTTTCTACCCCCTCCTAATTACATGAAACGGCCTACCCAGAAGAGCCACTGTAATGAAATAGGTCCCTATACCAAGAACCGAAACCCAAGAACCCCATGCCCGAAGAGAATGCTTTACATTAGGTGTGTGGGAATTGTATGTTCCGGCCCTAAACCCTCAACCACAGGAGCCTTCAGCGCAAATGCGTAGGCAGGATTGCTCCGACGAGGAACCCCAAATCCTGAAACCTCCTAGACCCTACTCCTTAGGCCCCAGACACGGTTTAGGGTTTTAGGGTTTAGGTTCTACGGCTTAGGGCTTTAGGGTTTAGAGATTTAAGGGTTTTTGTTGTTGCTTGTAGTTTAAGGCTTAGGATTTGGGGTTATGGGGTTAGTAGGGTTTGTAGTTTCGAGTTGTTGGGGTGTAAGGTTTGGGGTTGGTGGTATGCTTGAGCAGGGTGATTGGCTTTGTGAGGGTTTTGGGGCATATAGGGTTTAGAATTTATGGTTTAGGGTCTAGCTGTTTGGGTTGTTTTGTCCTAAGCCCCAGAAAGCTAGAACCCCAAAGCCGCCAGAAACGTCGAAAACCAGCCCCCTAGACCTTCAACGCCCCTCACCTATCGACACCCTCAACCCTAAGCCCTAAAACCTTGAAGCACCCTAAATCCTAAACCCTAAACCCTAAACCCTTAAACCTAAACCCTAAACCCTAAACCCTTAAACCTAAACCCTAAACCCCAAACCCCAAACCCCAAACCCCAAACCCTAACCCCTAAACCCTAAACCCTAAACCCTAAACCCTAAACCCTAAACCCTAAACCCTAAACCCTAAACCCTAAACCCTAAACCCTAAACCCTAAACCCTAAACCCTAAACCCTAAACCCTAAACCCTAACCCTAAACCCTAAACCCTAAACCCAGCCTGGCTCCATGGCTTCGACATCCTGAAATGCTACGCGGTGCATCCAGAGCTCTCGCCGCCCTCGTCGGTGCCGGGGGGGAGGGATAGGGTTTAGGGTTTAGGGTTTAAGGTTTAAGGTTTAGGGCTGAGTGGGGCTTGGGGTTTTAGGCTTCGAGTTGATGGTGTTTTAGGGCTTGTTCAGGGTTCAGGGTTAGATATGTTTGGGGTGCAAGGCAAACCCTAAGCCTCTAAATAAGCCCTAAACCTCAAGCCTTTAATGCCTAAACCCTATAAACCCTATAACACAATGAAAGTTATGGCGAAAAGCCTTTAAGCCTGTAAACCCCTTAAAATGAAAGTTACAGCAAGCTCCAGACAGTTTCATTCAACATGGTTTCAGGATGAATAGAGCTGGGATTCCCTTTACCATACCTTTTGGCGTATGGGGAGAAGGATGTTCCAACTTTTTGGAGTTTACTGTATGGCAAAAAGCCTTTTAACCCCATAAACCCTAGACCCTAAGCCTTGCAAAACACCTATAAACCCTATAAACCCTAAAAACCCTACAAACCCTATGAACCCAATGAAAGTTGCGGCAAAAAGGCTATAAACCCTAAAAGCCCTATTGACCCTATAAGCCCTATAAGCCCTATAAACCCTATAAACCCTAAACCCTAAGCCCTCAAATCGAACCTGAACTTGCAGTGGACGGTGAGTCTGGACTTGACTTGGAAGATATATTGAACATTCCCTGGTCCTATAATCGATTTATTTATTTTTATTATTATTATTATTATTTATTTATTTATTTTTTTTTTTTTTTTTTTGGGGGGGGGGGGGGGGTTCTGTTTTTGTGTCCCCTATTTTCGTAAAGCCCCGCTTAAAATCACTATGAAAGTGTAAGCCCGTAAATCCTAAACCCGATATAAAAGTTGTTTCTTGTTTATCGCCTTCCTCCAAAAAATCAAACCAGAGACCTTGGTCGCTTGGCAAGCATAGAGTTATCTTGTTCCCTTTGGTTTAGCATGCTTAAGTTAAAGAGGGCTTTGGGTTTGGGGCTTCAGGATTACAGATGGTTTAAGGTGAACCGGGGCCTCAAGATCTTGAGGGTTAGCGTACTCGAATCCCGTCGAAGCCCCAAGAGCCAAGAAGCAGGGGCGCCGCATCCTTCTTAGAAGGCCATGCAGGTTCGGAAACTGGCCATTGCTCTGTTTATGATGGTTTCTATTGTGGGTTCCTCTTTATCTTTATATGTTTTTTTCTTTTCGTAGATAGCTGCCTACATAGAATTGTTTAGTAGGGTATCTTTATAGCTCATTGGGTGAGTTCTCCAAATGTCTCTTTGTGGATACGGCGTCAAATATTTAAGGTACCCCAAAAAAGGACCGCCATTGAGAGAACTGACCATGTAGGTTCTTCCGGGGACCCTCATTCCCCATCCCTAACCCCTAAACCCTAAACAGGGTTTAGGGTTTAGGGTTTAGGGTTTAGGGTTTAGGGTTTAGGGTTTAGGGTTTAGGGTTTAGGGTTTAAACCCTAAACCCCAAACCGAAGAGCCGGCCTGAAGTAGGTGGCTTCCGTCGCCTCGGAAGGGCCTGCGGCTGCGTCGGAGGTCCTCTGGCGCTTCACGCAGTACTATGAGGATGCGGGCGCTTCAGGGGAGTTTAGGGTTTAGGGTTTATAGGGTTTATAGGGTTTAGGGTTTAGGGTTTGGGGTTTAGGGTTTAGGGCTTAGGGTTTAGGGTTTGGGGTTTAGGGTTTAGGGGGATGAGGGTTTAGGGTCTAGGCTGTCTAAAACATGCTAGGACCTTTTCAGGCAAGTTGAGGACTGGGGCCCTGAGTAATGTCCATGTACCTGTATACTTCATTGTGGTGGAACTGGTATCCCGCGCTGCGACATGCTTGGGCCTTAAGGGGTTTAGGGTTAGGGTTTAGGGTTTAGGGTTTAGGGTCTAGGGTCTAGGGTTTAGGGTTTAGGGTTGTAGCTGCAGGGCCCAGGTTCACAACAGAAGCTGCGAGGCGTTCGGTGCTCAGTCCAAGCCTAACCTGAAACCATGTGTAGTTGCTGGTGGCAAAGCTACTCAGGACAGTTTTAATTTGGGTGGGTGGGCCGGGGGGGGGGGGGGTAGCAAAGCCCTGGAAGCCCTGAACCCTAGCAGAGACCCTTGAATCAAGGGACTAAAGGAGGGACCCTTCCAAGGGACTTGAGGGTTTTTTAGGGGTTCTTTGGGGGCTACGTAGGTATGTAGGGACTATATAAGGTACATATAGGGGCTAGCCCTAAACCCGAGTCCCTAGACCCTAGACCCTAAACCCTAAAGCCGTTATATAGGGGAAGAAGATTCAGGGTCCCTTCTAGGGTCTCCTCCTTTTGCCCCGTAATTGAAGACGCAGGATCCGCATGTCCTGCGGCTAACTGCTGGAGACCTTCTCCTGCACATGAGCGAGCAGCGCCTTGAGCCTAATGAGGTTTAGGGTTTAGGGTTTGGGGCTTAGGGTTTAGGGTTTAGGTGGAGTACTATACTTTAATTCTCTTTGTTGGTTCTGGGTTCCTAATATAGCTACTTGTACCTAAAAAGCATATACTTTGTTTTTCTCTCCAGGGTCTACTCCAAAGTAGGGATGGATGTTAATTTGGGCTTAGCGCCGCACAGGGTTTCGAGGCTTTATCGTGCCAAGCATGACTGGCAAAAGGGTTAGGGGATTCTAGTATACTACCCCAAAAAGGTACTACACAGGAGCCGTTAGTTAGAGTCTGTTTAACCCATGCAACCCTACTACCTCCGGTGTCAGGGATTCCAGGGCGTAGGCTGTAAGATCCAGGCAATCCATCCTAGATTCTGAGCGGAGCGGTGTCCAAGCATGCAAAAGGGTGCCGAAGGCAACCCGCTACCATATCACCCTTTCTGAAGAGTCCCGGCAGGGGCGCTCTAAACCCTCGGACAAGGGCTTCGGGCCCTCAAACTTCAACCCTAAATCCCAAACCCCGCACAACCTTTGACCCTAAACCCTAACCCTGAACCCTAAACAAACACCACCTTCGAACCCCCACAGACAAGCTCAAGGATGGAGACGTGCCGCGCAAAGTCCGCGGCGTCGCGCGGCGGTGCGGGTCCGCACCTGACCGACCCCCGGCTTGTGGGTCCCGAAGGGTTTAGGGTTAGGGTTTAGGGGTTAGGGTTAGGGTTTCGGGTTTAGGGTTTGGGGTCAAGGGTTTCGGGTTTAGGGTTTAGGGGTTTGCGAAATTAGGGGTACCTTATTGGGGTCCTTATTCTAAGGGGATCCTACTAATTTGGGGGGTCTGTAGTAGCGGTCCCGTATCTTCGCATTAGCATATACTTAGTCCCCAAAGTCCCTATATAGGAATACGTTTTTAAGGCCCAAGTAATTTTCCCCTATTTAGGCACATGGACCCGCAGGGATGAAGAAGGAAGGAAAAAGTGTTGGGGTAAAATTGGGATAGAGGCGTATGCATACATGTATAAATACCCATCGGTTGTGTATGTACATGTGTATATGTATGTACGCAAGTTTTGTTTGTTTATATTCGTGTTTCTTGTCTATCTTTTTGCTTGTGTGCACATCTGTACTATACTAGTATCTGTACTGTTCACATATATGTAGAAAGAGAGAGATAGTGAAGAGAGAGAGTGAGCAGGCAACAAAGCAGCTAGGTCCCAGAATCTTAAGCCTCTTATGCACCCCAACAAACATCCAATCAAACAAATGTATCTAGTATGCTGCGACAGCTCCTCAGGGGTTAGATGAACCCAAAAACACATGCTGACAACCTTGCACAAAGGTTTACAGCGGCCACGACACCACGCTCATGCCTCTCTTAAAGGCAGGCTGCGGAGGGGGAGAAGTATGGGGTTTTATAGGGTGTAGGGTTTAGGGTATAGGGTTTAGGGTTTAGGGCTTAGGGCTTTGGGTGGTGTATGAAAAGCCCGAAACCCCGGTGGCCAACTTCAGCGGCCCTTGGACCCTAAATAGCCCTAAACCCTAAACCCTAAACCCTAAACCCTAAACCCTAAACCCTAAACCCTAAACCCTAAACCCTAAACCCTAAGTTTCAAGTTCCGAGATTTCTTTGGGTCTCTACTGGCGACACTGGGCTTGGCTTCGGTGGGCCGACCCTCCACCCTACCGGAAGTAACCTAGAGTTTCAAAAGGGAATTACTGGCTGGTTCTCAGTAGGGAATGAGGGAAGGAGGGCCCCAATATAGCCCCTTAAAGGGTAGAAATGGGGCCTTAAGAACCAGGGGATGACTCCCCACATAAGTTTACAAGGACCCGGAGTAGGCCCTCAGCCCCTTTTTTGTGAAGGGTTGAGCTTCCCTCCTTAGCCCCTGTAGACCAAGAAGGGCACCCTCTTCATTCCGAACCCCAAGCCCCCTAAACCCTAAACCCTGAACCCTAATCCTAAACCCTAAACCCTAAACCCTCAACCCTAAACCCTAAACCCTAAACCCTAAACTCCCGCAACATGCCCCGCCACGAAACTCGCTCAGTCCCTGGGCATCTGGGATGGCAGATGGCCAGGCTACGCGTCCGAGGCTGCCTTCATCGTGGGCCTTTTCGTGGCTAGGGATTCGGGTTGCGCAGGGTTCAGGCCCTAAACCCTAAACCCTAAACCCTAAACCCTAAACCCTAAACCCTAAACCCTAAACCCCCCATTTCAGGAGTGGCTCTTCGGCCTTGTCATCCCCAGAACCCTACTGTATGCGCCGAAACAAGGGCATTTGTTGTAGGCAGAGAATCGGCTACGTAAGTTACTCCAGGGCGAGTGGGTGGGTGGGGACGGGTATATAATATAACATGTGTATACATATATAAACAAATAAGTATGCATATATAGCCTATATCAACATCTATAGTTTAAAACTGACAGTTTCCGGCATGTGAAAGGGGAGGTTTGGTTTCTAGACATTAACAACCTAAACCCTAAACCCCCAATCATTCCCCTAAGCCACAAACCCCAAACCCTAAACCCCAAACCCGAAACTGCCGTCGGGGGAGTCGTAACTTGGGTCTGAGTGGGCTCTTCGATCCCGGGTGCTACGGTGGTTGCAAACCCCTATAGGCCTTGATTCTAGGGCCTTGGGCTTCATGGTTTGGGGTTTAGTTAGGGTTTCGGGTTTATGCTTTAGGGTTTAGAGCTTACGTACAGAGAAATAGAGATACAGAGAGAGAGAGAGAGAGGGAGAGAGAGAGAGAGGAGACAGGCAATTTATTCTAGAGCTGAGTGTTTCGGGACTCCTTGGCCAGGTGGTGATTATTGAGGAGGGTTGTGCGCAGACGAGGGGTTAGGCGTGGCAAGCGGGCAACAGGTTCTGTTCGAGGACAGCACTGCAGCGTAAGGATAGTATGCATCTGGATCACCAGTAGAAAGAATCACGTGGCAATGAAGCGACAGAGCGAAACAGAGAGAGAGAGAGAGAGAGTGCGAGAGAGAGAGAGACAGAGGGAGAGCGAGCGAGAGGAGTCGGGTCATGTGTAACGAGCACACATATTGCTTGCGCGCTCTAACTAGGACCCTAAGCCCCAAACCCTACACCCTAAACCCTTTTTTTCAGGGCTTAGGTTCCCTCATAGTAACATCGGGTACTATTATTCAAGAACCCCTAGACCCGAAACGCTAAACCCTGAACCCTAAACCCCAAGAATTCCTGATACCCATCCGAAGTCATCGGACCGCGCGCAGTAAGCTGTGGCGAAAGGTTCGGCTGGAGCTTTGGCAGCTTCCGGAGGCTTCCAGGGGGTTTATAGGGTCTGGGGTTTGGGGTTTAGGGTTTAGGGTTTAGGGGTTTAGGATTTTTGGGGTTTAGAAGTTTAGGGTTTGGGGTTTGGGGTTTTGGGGTTTTGGGGTATAGGCTTCCTCCCAACCCTGGTAAACCTTTGCGTTTGCTGCCGGTCACGCTGCACATCTGCGAGAATGCGTCAGCAGCGATGCGCAGGTCGATCAAAATGGTTCTGGTAGCTTGTAATAAGAGTATTCCTGATAGGAATCGTAGCTTCTTATCTGAATGATACTTGTATACTCTTATGGAATAGACAAGCATAATCTTATCTGAATCATAGTTGTATACTCTTATGGAAGGGACAAGAATATCCAAGGCTTTGTCCAAGTCCTGCGGGTCAAGGTCATGAAAGGCTCCCGCTTTCGGATTTGCACCCCGTTCCCTTTCATCCCACTCTAGGGTTTAGGGTTTAGGGTTTAGTGGTTCTTTAGTAGCACCAGATGTTCTTATAAGGGATCCGATCCTTGCGACACATGAAGGCTCATCTCGGCGACAAGTTCGCCGTCCGCGCTGTGATTGGCCGCCGCGTGCTGCCGTTGCCGCCCAGCGAGGGCGAGGTCGGGATAGGGTTTAGGGCTTAGGGCTTAGGGGTTAGGGATAGTATACATAGGATATCCTTAAAATCAGGACCCCAACAAGGTTTGGGAATGTACTTGGAGGTTCAGGGGTATTTATGGGTAGGGTCGCAGTTATGGTGACTCTACTTAGAACCCTTTTTAGGGTTCTTGGAACCTTACTCGTACTTCCCCGCGAACCTCCAAGTACGGCGTAGGGGGTCTATAGGATTTTGGGGGTCGATAGGGCTTCGAGACTTAGGGTATCCCTAAACCCTAAACCCTAAACTCTAAACCCTAAACCCTAAACCCAATAAGTATGGCTTGGAGACTGAGGGTGCGGGTATGGAGGGTTCGGCTTGGGTGTGCTGGCCAACAGGGCTTCCAGGGTGCTAGAAGTGTGATTTTTGCAGTGTCCCAGTGTCGAGCAGAGCCTGAACCGCAAATCCTATACTAAACGATTGTCGTTTAGGGTTTAGGGTTCAGGGTTCAGGGTTTAGGGTTTAGGGTTTAGGGTTGAGGGTTGAGGGTTTAGGGTTTAGGGTTGAGGGTTGAGGGTTTAGGGTTTGGGATGTCGAGACTTCAGTCAAGGGCTGCACAGGCTTTGTTGGCATCCTCCAGTGTCAGTTGGGATGTTCCCTCCCTATTCTAACAGTTTGTAATCGGGGTCATAGTACCCCATGATACTCCCTATTAAGGACTGTTAGTATAAGGGGGAAACATCCCAATGTGTCAGCTTGGCTATGAAGTTTTGTTGGCGCCGACACCTTCTTGCGTCTAAACCCTTCTGAGCTCACCTCGCTGAATCTTCAGGAAGAAGACGGGCTGAGTCTTTGCTGCCCCTTGAACCAATGACGGGGTTTCGGGTTTAAGGGTTTAGGGTCCCTAAGCCCTGAACCCTGAGCCTATAAAGCCCAAAAAGGCTGTACAAACTTCGCAGTTCAAGGCTCAGGGTTTAGGGTATAGGGTTTTAAGGGGGGGAAGTTCCGAAACTCCTGCTAAGGGAGGAGTGAGAGAGTCTGAGCCCTAAACCCTACAGCCTGAACTTTTTCGTCTAATTCGACGTGTATCTACGTTGTTAACTTGAGCTCTGGGGTACAATATAGCTGCATTTGAGAGGGGATACATTCCTAAATTTTGAGATCGAGGTACTTGGAGGTTCATGGTGCTTATTAACCAGTTATAACTGTACTTATAACCCACCTATAAGCCCCTTAAGTGCCCTAATATGGTTATGGGTACAGTTCTAGGTACAGTTACAAATTGTTAATGAGTACTACGAACCCCCGAGTAGAGATGAGTATAGGGGTCCAGGGTCTCAGGACTTACTGCCGAGGGGAATGCAAGCAAAAGCCCGGTTTGCTTTTCAGCAGGCGGTTAGAGTTTTTTAGGTGGGGGAGGGGGGGGGGGGTGTGGTACTTTTGCAAACCTACATAGAACTACCACTCATCCTTCAAGTACAGAACAAAACCCTACACCTACTCTGCCCCCCACCCCCCCCCCCTCCCCCTAACCCCAACCTCCAGAACCCCGAGCTAAGCCCAAAGCGCCATCAACCCCAAACCCTGAACCCTAAACCCTGAACCCCTAACCCTAAACCCTGAAGCCTAAGCCCTGAAGCCTAAGCCCTAAACCCTACAAACCCAGCCCAGGCTCCTTGGCCGATTTCCACCTCCGCGCCCAGCAGATTGCTACCGGTGCCGGGCCGGTGCACTCCTTGCTCCGGCTCTAGCTGGACAGAGTTTGGTTTAGGGTTTAGGGTTTAGGGTTTAGGGTTTAGGGTTTAGGGCTTAGGGCTTAGGGCTTAGGGCTTAGGGCTTAGGGCTTAGGGCTTAGGGTGTAGGGTGTAGGGTGTAGGGTGTAGGGTCATGGTTCAGGGTTCAGGGCTCCGAGACCTTGGGTTTCAGATTGTCGGGTGGAGTTGAGATGTGTCGGCGAGGGCCTCTGGCTCCCGAGCTGCAGGCGTCTGTGAAAAGCTTCCCGCCTTGCCGGTCGTTCTGGTTTCATGTCGTTTAGGGTTTAGGGTTTAGGGTTTAGGGTTTAGGGTTTAGGGTTTAGGGTTTAGGGTTTAGGGTTTAGGTTGCCTTTTGAAAGAATGCAGCGCCCTAGGCCTCCCTTGAACCCCTCAACCCTAAACCCTAAACCCTAAACCCTAAACCCTAAACCCTAAACCCTAAACCCTAAACCCTAAACCCCTCAACCCTAATCCCTATACCCTGACCCCCTGTGTAGGGTTTAGGGGTTTAAGCATCTATGCGAACATGGGTCCCATAATTTTGCCTAGTTCGGCCCCAAACCCAAACTCTAAGCACCCCATTCCCTTAAACCCCTAACCCTAAACCCTTAGTCCTTAAATCTTTAGTTGACCCTAAACCTGTGGGTTTGGGGTCATGCTAAGAGACAGGGAACTGCATTCGGCGATGTTCTGGGCATTGACGGACCTGAGGGCGCTTAGGGTTTAGGGTTTAGGGTTCAGGGTTTAGGGTTTAGGGTTTTTGGTTTAGGGCTTAGGGCTTAGGGTTTTAGAGTTTGTCCCTAAACGCTGATGCCCCCGACCCTTTTTTCCAAAGTCCTGGAGAAGCACTTTGCATTTCTCATCCCTCCCTCGCTCTCTCGTGTGTGTGTGTGGGTGCTGCCTAGCATTCGGGAACTGTGAAGAATTATTGGTTGAGCTTATGTCCCTGACTCTACTTGGGTTTTCGCAGGTTCACTCTGCGAACAGAACCAAAAACCCCAATCCCAAACCGTAATTAAACCCTAAACCCGAAAAGCTCTAAAACCCCAAGTTCCTCGTGTCCCTGTACCCAAGTTGCAGACTTAGGTTTGCAGTTTACAGGGCCCCGCACCCTAAACCTTACGGTTTTGGGGTTTAGGGCTTATACCCTAAACCGTACACCCTAAACCCTAAACCCTAAACCCTAAACCCTATAGGGCTTAGGGTCTAGGGTTTAGGGCTTCGAGCTTCCACCCCCCCACCCCCCCCAACGGTAAACATCTCACAGACACTTAAGGTCGCTACGACGCGGTCGACCGCTGCTAGCACGCGGCGCATCAAGCATCGGAACAAGGTGCAGCCCCTTTGGGTAGGGTTTAGGGTTTAGGGTTTAGGGTTTAGGGTTTAGGGTTTAGGGTTTAGGGTTTAGGGTTTAGGGTTTAGGGTTTAGGGTTTAGGGCGTAGAGCCTAGAGCCTAGAGCCTAGAGCCTAGAGCCTAGAGCCTAGAGCCTAGAGCCTAGAGCCTAGAGAGCCTAGAGCCTAGAGCCTAGAGCCTAGAGCCTAGAGCCTAGAGCCTAGAGCCTAGAGCCTAGAGCCTAGAGCCTAGAGCTTATGGTTGAGGATTTAGGGTTCAGGGTTTGGTGTTGAGCGTCCGGGCTTAGGTGTCATTCTACACGTACCAACTCTTTTGGTGACACCTAGGGGATTTCACCGTATCCAATAACTTGATTGTTCTTTCAGAAGACACAGAAGAAGCAAAGCTGCCTCTAATGCTTTACTTAAACCTCCAGCAGCAGTAAGAAGCAAATAAGCACCCTGGCTCCAATGTAGTTCCTTTTTGGGTTAGTTATAGAAGATTCTAGTATACTACCCCAAAAAGGTACTACATAGGAGCCTTTGGGTAAGTTCAGTGTCGATGTAGGCGCTGCATTTCCCACGGTCAGATTTTGCAGTTGCAGAACCATGACCTGCTGACTCCTACAAGCCGAGCCCGCTTCATAACCAAAACCCTAAACCCTAAACCCTAAACCCTAAACCCGAAACCCGAAACCCGAAACCCTAAACCCTAAACCCTAGTCTACCCTAAGCCCTGCAGGAGAAGGAAAGCGCTCCTGAAACGACCAACAGCGAGGAGGCTGCTGCGAGTTATGGGTTTTCAGGAATTGCCTTTTGCTTTTTGTGGGGCCTTCTCTGTTTTTTTGTAAACCATGTGGGGGTTTACGAAAATAGGGGACCACGAGAATATCGACCCCAAGGAGTAGGATTCCCTTATAACAAGGACTTCAATAAGGCACCCCTGACGTGGTAAACTCCCATATAACCGTAAAACTTTCAACGGTTTAGGGAAGAAGGTGGGATGCTGAGGGTTTGGGCTTCGGGATTTGGGCCGTAGAGCTGAAGCAGCATGTCCGGTTCTAGGAATGACGGAAACAGCCCAAACCCGAAACCCCATGTGATCCCTTAAATGGCAAGATGGGGGGGGGGGGGGGTAATATAAGGTACCGAATGAATTTCCTCAGTCACAACTAAGAACATAAATGGCAAGAGGGGGGGGGGGGGGGGGTGATATAAGGTACCGAATGAATTTCCTCATTCACCACGAAGAACAGAGATGCGCAGGGCCCCTTCGACTCAACCCCTAAGCCCTCAACCCCGAAGCCACAAACCCTACACCCCCAAACCCCCAAACCTAAATTTGAAACCTAAACAAGCAAACCGAAAACCCTAGACCCCAAACCCGATGCAGCATTGAGGCTTCTGGGCTTTTGTCAATGATTCAGCTAGGGGTTTAGGGATGAGGGTTTCGGCTTTCGGGTTGGGGGGTCGAATAGTTTTGGGCAGAAGGGTTGAAGAGTGGGGAGTACGGCCTAAACCAAGGGTTTCAAGGTCACAGTGTATCCCTTCGCGCGACGTCCTCCTGATGTTAAACTCTAAACCTTAAACCCTAAACCCTGAGCAATGCAGGAAGCATCATCCGATCTGGACGGATGGGTCGAGGCAAGGGAATGTCAGAGGTTCGGAGTTTTGAGCTCCTGGGCTGTGCGTTGGGATAAACTCAGGTCAGGCGCAGGGCTTCGTTCAGGGTTCAGGGTTCAGGGTTTAGGGTTCAGGGTTTAGGATTTAGGGTTTAGGGTTTCAGAGGGTGTAGGAGGTTTACGATGTTCTATTTTTCTTTTTCGGCGGTTCAGGAAGTTCAGGACCTAGGTCTGAGGACCCAGGGTGCCATTCCATCAATCCCTCCTCCCTCATTACCTCCTCCGCGCGCTGATCATACATGTACGGGCCCCCTAGAGTTACAAATAGGGCTATAAGGGTCCTAAACTGACTTATAAGTCTTACTTTGTAGGTTCTACCTCCCTTCAGGTTGGCCCTCACTTGTATCTTGATATCTTCATTGATACTGTTTAGGGTTTGGGGCTTGGGGTTTAGGGTTTAGACAAGGTTTGGAGGCCTCCAAATGTTGTAGCAGGGCCTTCAGAGGCCAACAACAGAGCACTGGCCCTCGGCTTTCCCACAATGCCCCTCAGCACCAACAGGGTTTAGGGTTTAGGGTTTAGGGTTTGGGAGGGTGAAAAACCGTCTGTTTGGCGGCAGCAGGCACACCTGAGTGACTGAGGGGGTGCTCTGAGAGGCAGAATGGCGTCTTTCAAACTCGGGCCACTGTGCACCCTCTGTCGTCTCCTTTTTGTGCCCACTGCATTTGACTCCGTGTTTTTTGTTGTCGGTCAGTTTTTTCCCCCGGGTCGGGGGGGGGGGGGTGAATCTTGAACTCCAAACTGCTTCCCAAGGCCTAAACCCAACCTTGCAACCCTAAACGCAGGCCCCCGCACCCTGAACCTAACTCCCGCAACTGCAGGCCCAGACGGCAAAGTCATCTCGTCTCATGCAGCTCTTTGAAAAGGCGCCGGGGCATCCCAAACCTTAAACCCGTGTTTAGGGTTTAGGGTTTAGGGTTTAGGGTTTAGGGTTTTCGGTTTGCAGGTTTAGGCTTTTCCAAACATGATTGGGAAATGCTGTCGGGTAGTTTATATTGTGCTCACATAGAAGGAGTTGAATGGGGATAAGCTTGTAAACCTTATAGACTGCCCACAACGGCTCCTATGTAGTACTTTTTTGGGGTAGCATATTTGAATCCCCTATAACTAACCCAAAAAGGAACTACATTGGAGCCCCTGGGTAAAGACTAAAGCCCGAAAGCACCTCAAGGAGCATCGGCGTATGGCTGCGACAGCCGACGTCTTGGCAGACCGACGCCAGATCATCGAACGCGAGGTGGCTTAGGGGCTCAGGGTTTTCGGGTTTAGGGTTTAGGGTTTAGGGCTTAGGGTTTAGGGTGAAGCTGCTACTCTGTTCTTTACGTGAAGCCCTGCGGTCGGAAGTTTGGAGTCGTGGCTAGTGCAACGAAGAGCTCACTGGAGGGAATAGGTATGTATTGTAATAGTTTCCATTCTGGCTAAGTAGGTAAATGTTTCAGTAGGGTATGCTTGCGCATTGATCAAAATCAAGCCTTGCGCGTTAGAGAATGACCCTTCAAAACAAGATAGTAGTTGCACTGGATCAGATATACAGCAGCGGCAACCCCACGTACATGCAATGTGTCTCTGACCGCCAGAAACGGTGCTCAGAGCAATGAGAGGCTTTCGACGTTGGTTGGGGCTTGGCTCCAAAAAACTTGAAAAACGCAAACAACCTCGCACCCGTTCTACCCAAAGGCTCCAATGTAGTTCCTTTTTGAGTTAGTTATAGGGGATTCGAATATACTACCCCAAAAAGGTACTACATAGGAGCCTTTGGGTAGGTTGTTTGTCCGGTACACGAGATTTTGTTGTTGACATAGGGGCTTGGGATGGCCTCATTGGTGACCATTTTCCAGCAGGTCGAAAAAACCACCCCAACCTAGCCAAGGAAGCAAGCAAGGAACAGCAGCACTGAGCTGATTCACCGCCTCCAGATTCCTAATCCTCTCTCGCGCCGTCAATTCCAAACTCTAAGCCCTAAACCCTATAAACCCTAAGCCCTAAACCCTAAACCCTAAACCCTCAACTCTATCCTAACCCCTAAACCCTAAACCCTAAACCCTAAACCCTAAACCATACTCCAATCATCTTTCCACGGCCGCAGTCCCGGTGCATTGACGCTCTGGAAGCTGAGCAGCATGAGCACCAACAAGGTGGGCACCAGTGGGGTGATGGTCACTAGATGTGGGTTTAGGGTTTAGGGTTTAGGGTTTAGGGTTTAGGGTTTAGGCTTTAGGCTTTAGGGTTTAGGGTTTAGTCTGTGGGCACCTGCGAGAGTTCAGGTTTTTCGGGCGCCTTTAGATTTGGGCTTGAGGTTGTTGGGGTTGGGAGCTACTTACTGTTGGTTAGTAGGGATTGAGAGAATGACGTACCCTATATCCCCCTATATATACCCTTTAAGGGAGAATCTAGGGTACCTCATTCTCTCACTCCCTACTAACCAACAGCAAGGTTAGGTTTTTGCAGGATCCTTTAGAGGCGAGCACAGCCTACCTAATATCCACCTTGGGATATTCTCCCCTTATACTAACAGTCCTTAATAGGGACTCTAATCGGGGGTACTAGAATCCCTATTGAGGACTGCTAGTACAAGGGGGAAAATCCAAATATAGGCCTTCAAAAGGGTTCTGCATGGGAATATGTCTTCCCCAGTTCCCTACTCGGAGCTGGCACCCCAAGCCCTAAGCTCATCGGGACCCTACCTGCCTAACTACCTAACCCTAGCCCTAAACCCTAAACCCCAAACCACAAACCCCAAACTCTAATCCCTAAACCCCAAACCCCAAACTCCAAACCCCAAACCCCAAACCCCAAACCCTAAACCTGAACTAGCTACCTCAAGAACTCGTATGTTTGGGGCTCACATGCGCCTCCAGGATGCATTGAGGGCAGGCTTGAGAAGGCTTTGTCCGCCTGACTTTGGTCTGGGTTTGAGGGTTTTGTTTGAGTTTTTAGGGTTTTGGGCCTTGAGTTGGAAGAGGGAGCCTAGCCTCTAGAAAAGCCCGGATTCAAGTTTGAAATGTAAGGGTTTAGGGTTTGGGGTTTTGGGGGGGTTCGGGCTTGTACAAGCACACTGCCTTTCTTGCTGCTTTGAAAATGCATCGTGTGTGCCCAAGACCAGTAGAAGCAGATGCCAGAATGCAACCTGCAGCGACTCATGGGCAACCCCATCCCAACATCTCCAATCAAGCTGGGGTTTGGGTTTAGGGTTGAGGGTTTAGAGTTTAGGGTTTAGGGGGTACTGCCAAACAACTCAGGGCCAAAAATAGGTACTACAGGTCGAACTATGTAGATTATCAAAGAGTGTTGAACTGGCCACAATTGCTTATTATTCTGATGTGTCTCTCGTCGCTCTAGTGGCTAGGAGCGTCATACATCCGACCCGTACCGCAACAACATTAGCATTGGTGGTATCACACTCTTCTTGCCTCTCGTCCGTTCTTGTGGGCCGCATTTGCCATGAGCAGCATCACACCTGTGGACGGCAATGAAGCGGACTTCATGGACTACCACATTGAAATCGCCAACTATGTGTCTGGCCCCCAAATTCAGCAGTCCAACATCTTGATACGCACCCAAGACGGCATTGTTGCAAAAGGTGTTGAGGACATCTACAAGGAGCTAAAAGAGAAGGGGGTGAAGATCGGGGGACCGGAGGATATCGGCGGATATCGCTATCCCTTTCGCTTTGCTACGCCCGCACAGGCCATGAATGCCATGACACTCTACTATGGCTACGAAAGCTTCACGGGCTCGGATACCACCTGGCCATCAGAGAGGTATTGGAGTTGCTCAACAAACGGGAAAGTACTTTCAGGAACTTCCCAAACAAGAATCCTTAAAAGTTCCTCAAATCTCTTCAGTCTGCAAGGGCCTTGAGAAAGCTGACGCTCGAAGTAGTGCCTAAGCCCAAACCCTAAACCCTAAACCCCAAACCCTAAACCCCAAACCCTAAACCCCACACCCTAAACCCTAAACCCCCTAAACCCTACATTCGGAAACCCCCCCCCCCCCCCATAAAGGTATAAGTCTTCATTCAAGCTGCGCCTCCGAGTTCCGCGGGAACTACTGAAGGCACATCCTGAGGTGATCTGAGAGCCGGGAGCATTGCTGGGGGGGGGGGGGGGGATTGTAGGGCCCAATGGGGTTTAGGGTTTAGGGTTTAGGGGTTAGGGTTTAGGGTTTATAGGGTTTAGGGTTTATAGGGTTTATAGGATTTATAGGGTTTATAGGGTTTAGGGTTGATGAGTAATGCAGTTAAATAGGGCTTTGGATCTGGGCCTGAAAGCCTTGTCTCTTGCGGGTTTCGCGGATGCTGAGATCTTGTCCTCGAGTTAAAGACTGACCCTAGCAATGCAAGTCCAAATAATGGCTACATCACGCCCCGAAACATGTAGATAGTACTTACCCAAAGGCTCCAATGTAGTTCCTTTTTGGGTTAGTTATAGGGGATTCTAATATACTACCCCAAAAAGGTGCCACAGAGGAGCCTTTGGGTAAGCCCTAAACCCTAAACCCTAAACCCTAAACCCTAAACCCTAAACCCTAGACGCTGAAAAGCCAAAGCCAAGTCCGAAGCTCCCCTAACCCCTCCTCCATCACTCCTTGATCTGAGTCTGTGGACCCCCAGCTAACTTCTGGAAGCTTCCACTTCCGTATGGTGATGTCCTTAAATCGGGGGACCCCCCTAAACCCTAAACCCTAAACCCTAAACCCTAAACCCTAAACCCTAAACCCTAAACCCTAAACCCTAAACCCTAAACCCTAAACCCTAAAGTCCTTGTTCTAGGAGCCCCCCCCCCCCCCTCCCCCCAAGGAAAGGTACCCCAAGTTTTGGTCAAACCCTATATGTCTCATGCTACAAGATGCATGCTTTCTGCGCTTATCCCTAAACCGTAAACCCTAAACCCTAAACCCTAAACCCTAAACCCTAAACCCTAAACCCTAAACCCTAAACCCTAAACCCTAAACCCTAAACCCTAAACCCTAAACCCTAAACCCTAAACCCTAAACCCTACCCCCTAAACCCTAAACCCTAAACCCTAAGTTCAGGGATCATGGTGCTCTGCGGCCCAGCATCGGCGTGGACAGGAGGCAGAGGAACTCCATGCGCGAAGTGCAAGAAAAGTGACCGAGCCTTTCGATGTCGCAGTTCGTCATGCGAGGGTTCCTTTAGGGTTTAGGGTTTAGGGTTAGGGGTCCCTGCAATAAGAATTATCGATATTGGGGAGGGGCGTCCCCTATTTTGTGAAATCAACGCTCTTTACGGTAACGGCAGCCGGAAGCTGCGTCGCCCCATAAACTACAAGCCCTAACATGTTAAGCCCTTCCAGAACAGGGGCTCTTCTACCCTAAAGTTCCCTTAGCTGTACACCTTAAACTCTAAACCCCAGACTCCCGAAGCCGTCTACCCTAAACCGTAAGCCCTACACCAAGCTCTTGTATCCCCCAAAACCCTAATCCAATTGTTCAGGCCCCTATATCAAGCCCTAAACCCTACCCCCTAAACCCTCAACCCTCAACCCTCAACCCTCAACCCTAAACCCTAAACCCCCTAAACCCTTCTGAAGCTTCCAAGCCGCATGATCAGGCCTGGAGAAGCTCCACGAAGTCGTCGCGCAGCTCTCCAACCGCTGTCGGCAGGCCCCCTAACAGACCGCCCAGAGGCCTTGAAACCCTAAACTCTAAAACCTGAAATTAAGGAATGTACCTTAAATCATATATAGGGTTCCTATTACGTATACTTTAAGTGAGATTCCTTGATTAAGGGGGTCTTGGAGGTTTTGTGAGGGCGTAGCTCAGGGTTTAGGTTTAGAGTTTTTACCAGGCTTTCATAGAAGCTAAATCCGGGAACCTCTCAACAAAAGCATAGCACTGAACTAAGCATACGAACCCAGCGGCGCAACCCAAAAGCCTGCAACAAGAAGATGGTCAGGGACCCATATGTTCCACTCCGGTGCTCCGTTCCGGTTCCGTTCCGAATGCGTTGCTGTTAGACCCGGAACACCCACGCTTTTGGACGTTGGGAGCTAGTACGTACATGGGTCATCAAAGTAGCCGCTCATTGGGGCCGCCCGGTTCTCAATTTTCCTTCCGTCACTGCTGCACAGAAGCCTGGAGCCCAGGGAGAAATGGAGCCCAGGGAGAAATGGTCTTATGTGGGAAACGAACCTGGTTACAATCAAGCAAGAACGGACGCTGAATATCCACAACGTTTTTTTTCAGAGTATTGTTTTTGTCCTGTTGTTGCAATTGAAAGCCTTCCTAACTTTTTTTTGTTGAGGGCTGAGGCCCTTGGAGGACACAGGCGAGCCGCCCCGTGAACCGAGTCCCTAACTTTTCCCGGGAGGTTCCCCTCTGAGAGAGTCCACCCGAACCCAACCCCCATCCCGCCCCCCTTTAAGGTTTAGGGTTTAGGGTTGAGGGTTTAAAATCAAGAACAGAAAGAGTAGATTAGTAAATGTAACTTTAGTTGGCCCACTGATGACCCCAAACCCGAGACCCAAACAACGCCAGTGGTAGCCTATGCCCTGACAACGCCAAGGCTAAAGAGGACTAGGGTTTACGCTTTCAAGAGCAGCTGTCTGCATCCCCCCACCCACCCTAAATCCTAAACCCGAAACCCTAAACCCTAAACCCCCCCCCCCACCCACCCCACCCCTGAAAGTGATAGGTAATTTGGCGATGCTCGCCATCCTCAAACCAGGAAGCACCCTCAATCTCAACCTTTCTTCGAGGTGGACGATGGGACGCAGTACTTCTACATTGGAGATTCTGAGGCGGGTCAGTCTCTGTTCATGCTTGTGTGCGCGTCTGTCTGTCTGTCTGTCTGTCTGTCTGTCCGTCCGTCCGTCTGTCTGTGTGTGTGTGTGTGTTGCTTGTGTTCAGAAAGTTTATGTCTCCAACCGTATTTTCCAAGGGGCTTTAGGTTGCAGGCTCTAGCGCAGTTTGGCAGAAAATGAGTTCCAAAATGAGTTCCCCCCCCTCCCCCGGGCAGCGGCCCTCCACCCTAAACCCTAAACCCTAAACCCCTAAGCCCTAAACCCTAAACCCTAAACGGCCCTAAACCCCCCTAAAATCCTAAACCCTAAACCGTAAACCCTAAACCCTAAACCTAAACCCCATTGCCTCAGGTTGAGACCCAGACATTGTCTCCTTCGAGTACTGCCGGCCGCGTTGACGCACAGCTCATGGTCAGCCGCCCTAAACCCTCACGGTATCTGTTCCCTATATGATTCCCTTTTTTTAGGGCTCAGGCTCCCGCAGAAGCCCCTTTTAAGCCAAGAAGGGCACGGTTCGTATTCCTTTCGGTCTCTTGGGTCTCCCTATAAACCTTAATCCCTAAACCCTAAATCCTAAACCCTAAACCCTAAACCCACCCTTAAACCGATCATCATGCTCAGAACTTGCACAGAACTCTCTCCAACGAGCCACTAGGAGCTGCTACTTGCAGGATCATGGGACTTCGTAAGTAGGGCTATAAGTACCCTAATTGGAGTTACAAGTAATTGTAACTAAAGTTGCCCGAATTTGTTTAACCCTACTTACTAGGTCCCCTGAGCCTTCAAGTAGAGACCAGCTTAGGTCAGATCACCCCCGCGCAGAGCAAGAGCAAGTTGATCCCTCAGGCTTGCAAGGGGTTTAGGGTTTAGGGTTCAGGGTTTCGGGTTTAATGTTAACGTCGCTTTAATAAACCCCCCCCCCCCCAAATCTTGTTTTGGTCCCCGGGGTTTGGACGGGTCAAAAAAAAGAGAGGGTGTCAATAATGAGGATTCTGGGGTCTGGGGTCTGCGGCCTGGGGGTCTAAAGGTTTTAAGTAAGGAAACCTGGCTTTGAGATCTCTGGCGGCTTCCTGAATTCCAGGACCCGAAGGCTGAAGTCTTAAGCTTCAGGGATTCTTGCCTTGAGACTTGGACCAGGACCCGAAGCCTGAAGTCTTGAGCTTAAGGGTTCTTGTCTTGAGACTTAAAGGCAGCCATTTAAACTTGAGGCTTCCTTGGTTCCCCCCCCCCTCGCCGAAATTATTATTGCCACCCATTTACTATTGTCATTTTGGAGGCCCATAAGGGGTACCCTTTCCGGACTTGTTTTCGAGCCCCGGCGGATAAGGATTTTAGTAAAGAAACCTTGCTTTCAGACCTCTGGCGGTTTCCTGAATTCCAAGACAGCAGTTTCTCGCAGCTCTGGAGCTGCAGCAATCTCAAGAGGCACCTGCTTCTCTGAAGAAACAGGCCTGAAGCAGCAGTTTCTCGCAGCTCTGGAGCTGCAGCAATCTCAAGAGGCACCTGCTTCTCTGAAGAAACAGGCCTGAAGCAGCAGCTTCTCGCAGCTCTGGAGCTGCAGCAATCTCAAGAGGCACCTGCTTCTCTGAAGAAACAGGCCTGAAGCAGCAGTTTCTCGCAGCTCTGGAGCTGCAGCAATCTCACAAGACAAGCAATCTCAAACGAGATCTGCTTCTCTAGAGCCTCGGAGCTCGAAAAGTCTTCTCTGCAAGTAAAATTTCTGATTCCTGGCCGGCCAAATATTACTGTTGTCACCCCATTATTATTTTCACCGGACCCCCTATATAGACTTGTTTACACACATCGGCCCGAAAACCTCCCGTAATGGAAAGTAGTCTTCGGCTGAGCCCCTCTGGCCCGGCGAATATTACAGTTGCCACCCCATTTATAGATGTGAGGTTAACATTAGGGTTTAGGGTTTAGGGTTTAGGGATTAGGGCTAGGGTTTAGGGTTAGTGCTTGGGGCTTTATAGGGTCGAGGTTCGACTCAGGACTCCCCCTTATCGGGAAGTGTGTGGTGGCCTATGTCATTCATGTAGAAGGCTATGTACAAGGAAAATCGACTTAAAACTGTGGGTTTCAGAAGCCTTTTAGGCCTTAGCCCAAAAACCCTCAACCCCTAAGCCCGAAGCCCTAAACCATACCCCAAGGAGCCCCGAAACCAGGACTTTATACCTGGTTCCTGGATTCCATGGAAGCCCCAGTGTGGTTGCCTCTAGGTCCTTTTTGGCATCGGGGTTACCCTACTCCCTAAACCCTTACCCCCCCCCAGCCCTCAAAAACAGGAGAGGTTCAACCCAAGGTAGCCTCAGTGTAGCGTGGTTGCATGGCAGAGTACCTCGTCTGCTAACCCTCTTTGGTGATGCCGCCTCAGCCGATGTCCCCGCCTAAACCCTGAAAAGCCCTGAGCCGCCGAACCCCGGCAAAAACTCTAAGGTCAGAAGCATGGGCCCTTAGCATTGTCCCTTGCCCGTGTTTATGCCATTCTTGTATATATAGTGTGTATGAGGGTTGTGCAACAAGGGACCCAAATTAAGGGCTCATGCGGGTTGTGCTTAGCGAAGCGATTGCACTTTAAGCGCTTGCAGCAGTAGGTAGCTTGTAGGTTTGTTTTCGGGAACTGAGCCCACCACCGCCCCATTCGCCTCCGGGAAGTTAGTTTCTTTCAGGCTTGGGTAGGCTGGACGGACTTGGCTGCGCATCCCGGTTTCACGTCGTGTGACGGTTAGGTGGGTGGGCCTCCGTGACAGTGCAACTTGAGAGACACTTCGGATCCCCTAAATCCCCAAA
The DNA here is from genome assembly GCA_905221605.1 of Symbiodinium natans. Lineage (NCBI taxonomy): Eukaryota > Dinophyceae > Suessiales > Symbiodiniaceae > Symbiodinium > Symbiodinium natans. The sequence goes on along the minus strand of CAJNDS010002235.1, from coordinate 609,303 downwards.
CCTTTGTGTCAGCTGAACCTGGGCACCTCTCGCGAGAACATCGAGCAGTCAGTGGCACGCCGGAAGCCGAGATTCGGGGCTTCAGAGTTTCGGCAGATTAGGGTAAAAAATTGGGGTTTCGAGTTTAGGGTTTGGGGGCTGAGGGTTTGGTTTAGGGTTCCCCAGTGTAATCGATTAAATGGTTTCCGGCGTTTCCGAGCTTAAAGTTTAGGAGTTTACCTACAGCAACCTGTACGTCTCAAGGGGCTTCGGGTTTTTGGAGTCACCTGCTAGCGTACAACATGCAACCTTTAAAACGGGGGCGTGCTCTGCCTCAATCATAGGGTATGTTCTCCCCATTGCTTGAAGTTTGATGAATTGTCGCCAAACCCTAAGCCAAATTCTCGGGGGGTCCCTTCCTGCATTGTCGTTCTAACCTTTGGGCAGACCCCATGATGGTTTTCACCTGAGTTCTGGCAGCACCCTAAATCCAAAACCTTAAAGCCCTCGCCCGAAGGTGCTGAGGACGCGTGGGAAGAACGCCGCAGGGCCACTTGGCTGAAAACAAGCCACGGTCCGGAATTTTGCACCAGAGGTCTGAATGCACGTAACTACACTGTGCCTGATTGATGCTGCAGCTTTCCGCCGGGTTTAGGAAGCGGCTTTGTGTTGATGTTGAGTGTGGAGAGTGTCGAACCTTAGCCTGCTATTGTATGCGCAGCTTCTCTGTGTGTCTATAGTATATGTATATATACATATACATATAACACATGAAAAGTCAAATAACAATTATACATAAATAAATAAGCAATAAACATATACATACATATATATATGTAGATCAAGAGAAGTCCTTCAGAACAAGCGGATCGTGCACAGGCATGCAAATACGGGCCCTAAACCCTAAACCCTATACCCTAAACCCTAAACCCTAAACCCTAAACCCTAAACCCTAAACCCCCAGCCAGACGCCAAGCCCCAGCCTTATCGCCAGGTTCTGCAGGAGCAAGCTGCGAGCCGCGCAGCCAGGCAGCGGAAGCGCGTTTCAGAATTTAGGTTTTGCGGTTCAGGGTTTAGAGCCTAGGGTTTCGGGTTTAGGGGAGTCCTGTACGGGATCCGATGACGATGCAAAGAGATAAGTTTGTTTTTTCGGGGTTGGGGCTTGTCTGGGGTGACTTTAAGGTAGTAGTCTTCATAGCACGAACAACATGATGTACTAAGACCATATTGCAATCTAATCATATAGCGATATATCAATATGTCAACATTAACAATACAGCAAGATCACAAGATGACAACATACGACGGCGTAACAATATGACAGTGCAGCAAATTATACTTGGTGGCATGACAACACAATATATCAGTATAACCACATACCCGTATCCTAGTTTGAAGCAAGAATTGCGTAATCATGAGATCATATGAGTGGGCAACACCAATATGAAACCATAAGCCCCATACTTCTCCACACAGCATGGGAAGGTCCGTGGCTAGCTATGAGTAGGGTAACAAGTATCGTGGAGCAAAGTATAGTTCTCCAGCTGAAACCTAAACCCTAAACCCTAAACCCTAAAGCCTAAACCCTAAACCCCATACCCTAAACCCTAAACCGCACAACCTGTGCAAGGCTTTTACGGTGCCATCGTGGATTTTGGGGTTCGAGATTCTAGCTTCAGCAGCCTTACGGCTTTCTGCCAGGTTACAATGTTAGGGTTTAGGGTTTAGGGTTTTGACCCTAAACCCGACACCCCAGGCCTATACGATACACCTGCACGATAGGAAGCTCCCACATAGAGGGTCCTATCGAAGCGCGAACTGTTACTGCAGGTCTAGTTGCAGGGTTTGGACGGTTTGGAGTTTATAGGGGCTGAGGCCTAAAGCCCTTATACGGTAACGGCCCACGTCCGAGAGAAGATGCACGCGTTCAGAGACTTAGCAGCACTTATTGTGGCAGTGTTGACTTAGTGAAGGCCACTTAGTGAAGGCAAACGGTCTTCGCATTCTGAAGCCTAGATGAAGCGGGCGGGCTGACATGGTCCGGCAAGCTCGACGATGATGACTGGGACTTCGAGGAGCACGTGGAACCCTGTGTGTCCGAGAGTGGCGTGAAAGTGTCTGTCACCAAGGCCGAGAAAGAGAGCATGGGGGCAGCAGGCGGCACCGTGCTCCCAAGCAAAAACAAGGGTGGTCAAAAAACGTCGCCGACGCCGCGAAACCGAGGTGACCGACCCCGATGCGAGGTGCATTGCGTGCCAGCCGAATCTGTGCCTGGGGCCCCGCCAATGCCCGTGCCGCCAGCAGCACCTGGCCTGCCACAGCAGTCTCGGCCTCAGGAGGTCGACCGAGTCGGCCCCTACGCTCCTAAACCCAGCCCTAAACCCTAGCCCTAAACCCTACAGCCCTAAACCCTATAAGCCCTGTAAACCCCATAAGGCCCCATAGAACCCAGCCCTCGATGCTCGAGTCCGTTTGGTGAGCAGGCGCGCGGAGATGCCCGCGGGGGATCCGACCATCCGCAAGGCAGTTGGTCCACAGGGTTTAGAACTTAGGGTTTAGGGTTCAGGGTTTAGGGTTTAGGTTTTAGGGTTTAGGGTTTAGGGCTAGGGTTTAGGGTTTAAAGTTTCGGGGTCCACAGGGTTTAGAATTGAGGGTTTAGGGTTTATAGGGCTCAGGGCATTTGCCATCATCAGGAACCTGTTTTTGGACCCGAAACTCCGAAAGACTAAGCCCCTAAGCCCCTAAGCCCTAAGCCCCTAAGCCCCTAAGCCCTAAGCCCCCAAACCCAATACATGAACACGACAGCCAACCCAAACTGAAGCCCAGAGCATCCCTTCTAAACACAAGCCTTTCGGTTGGGTTGAGAGGGATGGCCGCCGTGGGAATTCTCTGCCCCGAACCTTTTTGCCTGAACCCCGACCCTGTGGTTTTTGGGTTGAGGGTTGAGGGTTGAGTTCTCAGGGCGTCACTCTGCAGACTTGAGGCCCACAGCGATAGCAAAGGCCCAAAGGTTTATGCGCGGGGGGCGGGGGGGGGGGGGGGGCAAACCCTAAACCCTACACCCTGAACCCTAAACCCTAAACTCGAAACCCTAAACCGAGGCTTATCTTCGGCATGTTTGGGGCTCGGGTTTCAAGGGTTTTTGTGGCGTTTAAAGGGCCCCTGATTGTTTGAGGAGGAGCTCTTGGAACGCTTTAAAGTTTAAAGGCTTGGAGGTGCAGCGTTTTCAGGTTCTGCGGTGTTTAGGGTTTAGGATTTAGGGGAGTGCGCCAGAGAGAGAGCGAGAGAGACAGAGAGAGAGAGAGAGAGACAGAGAGAGAGAGAGAGTGAGAGAGAGAGAGAGAGCGAGAGAAACAGAGAGAGAGAGAGAGAGGGAGAGAAAGAACGAGAGAGACAGAGAGAAAGAGAGAGAGAGAAAGGGAGAGCGAGAGCCGTGTTGTTTGGCAGACTCCGCTGATGTCCCCGCGCCGAATGTCTGGAAGGCGCCGGCACTTGTCCTTGGCACTTGTCGTAACCGTTCTGATTATGGGCCTCAGCTGCCGAGACAAATTATTCTGCGTTACTAATCTTGTGTGTGTTTTGCGATTGCTTTATGTGGCATGCTTTAGGCTGAAGGCTATCTCGGCAATCGTCCGCATTGTAGATCAAACCCTCTTCTCAGCCTGACAAAATCATGCCCGGGCAGTCTTGCACGAGCAAAGTTCCCTTGCGCTCTCTGTGTGCGCGCCCCTGTTTGTTTGATAAAACAGCACAAGCAGGCATGTCTGCTCGGATTGCACCAGTAGGCTCCTATCAGCGAAGATGCGGGTTCCGGCTCTTATCTCTAGCTACCCGATGCGGTACAATCAACTTCCTGCAAAGCATCAAAACAGATGGCTGCTGCTACACGTCTGCAGTTCATGCAAGGTTTAGGGCTCAGGGTTAGAGACGTTCAGCGAGTAAGTTTTCGGTAAACCCTGCATCAAGCCTGTACTGGCTGCAGGCGGCGGCAGACATCCAGTGGTTCTCAGTCACTGCGCGAGACCTTCGCTGGCATTGTAAGCTACACCGTCAAGTCCTGAAAGACCTTACAGTAAGATGTTCCTAAACTCCAACATGGAAGAGCCTTTGCAGAAACCTTGTATACCCTAAACCCTAAAAGCCCCTAAACCCGTAAGACCCTATAAAGACCTCCAACCCTAAACCCTATAAGACCCTTAAGACCATTAACCTAGACCCTAAAAGCCCTCACCCATGAAGCCTTAGTTCCTAACGCTTCTAACCCTAAAACCCTAACCATGATGTTGTCTCGTTTTTGTTATGGGGTTTAGGACTCAGGGTTCAGGGTAAGCCCGAAAACCTGAGCCCGAGGCGTTTAGGGTTTAGGGTTGGTTCTCTTGTAATTAAGAGGGGAAATAATGGTGCGCCCCAGAAGTCAAACACTGCCGACCGGGCACCGCCAAGCCCAAAGCATGCGTGGGCAGGGCTAAGGGCTTGAGGGCCACCCTAAACCCTAAACCCTAAACCCTAAACCCTAAACCCTAAGCCCTAAACCCTAAACCCTAAACCCTAAACCCTAAACCCTAAACCCTAAACCCTAAACCCTAAACCCTAAACCCTAAACCCCAGCCTCGAAAACTGGAACGGCCGTTGAAACCCAGGGCGCATGGGATGATGGTGCGGCAGCTCTCCCCGCCCCAGGAACAGGCACTTCCGGGGGTCTGTTGGGGGAAGGGGGGGGGGGGGGGGCTGCAAGGTCCAACCCCAAATCCTCAGTTTAGGGCTTAGGGTTCAGGGTTTTACGCTGAAACCCTAAAGCCCTAAAAGCCTCAAAACTCTGAAAACCCTGCAGCCCTGTAAACCCTCAAGCCTAAACCGTATAGGGCTTGCAGTTTATACACGGGTGGTTGTCAAAATTATGATCCCCTATCTTGGGGTACCCGAAATATTAGGTGCCGTATTAGAATAGGGATCCGAAAACGGACCATAGTCCTGACAACCACCCACCTGGGTTTGGGTGTAGTTAGGGTTTAGGGTTTAGGGTTTAGGGTTTAGGGTTTAGGGTTTAGGGTTTAGGGTTTAGGGTTTAGGGTTTAGGGTTTAGGGTTTAGGGTTTAGGGTTTAGGGTTTAGGGTTTAGGGTTTAGGGGGTTCCGGGGGTTCTGGTACCTGCTGTTGTTGTAAAAAGATGTGGTGCTTTGCGCAAGCAGCCAGGGCGTCTACACCCGAAAGCCCTATGAACCCTGGGTCCCGATTTAGGGTTTAGGGTTTAGGGTTTGAGGCTTAACGCCCTACACCCCCAAGTCCTAAGGCCTAAACTTGAGGTTTTGAACCCCAGGTATTCTTTGTCGTAGTGGGGTAACATTTTACTTTTTTCAGGGTACTCAATGTAGTACTCAAACTCAATAAGGAATAGAAATTTAGACTTTTAATACTATCCCAACTTGAATCCCAAACACGAACTGGGCATTCCCTGCAGGTTGTAGATGGGTCGTTGGTGTCGGAGTCGGGTTCAAGGTTTAGGGCCTCGTACCCATGCCTTCTTGGGCCGCTGTAGGCAGTTTGGGGTCGAGGGCTTCTAGGGCCCTGAACCCTAAACCCGGGCTTCTTGAGCTTTCGGGTTTTGGGGTTGGGGGTCGAAGGGTTCACAGGCATTTTCACTTAAATTATGGGAGCTTCGAGTCCAAAGGCGTTGGTGGGGCTCAGGGGTTTACACTGTGCTGAAAGAGTTGGGCCCTAAACCCTAAACCCAAAAACCCTAAGCTCGGAGGTCGTAGTTTGGGTTTGTAACATTTAAGCTCCCAGGGCTGCGGCTTCATGCTGAGGAAGAACTCATCAGAGGTTTAGGGTTTAGGGTGTAGGGTTTAGGGTCTAGGGTCTAGGGTCGAGGGTCGAGGGTCTAGGGTTTAGGGTTTAGGACCCATGCCCCTCAACCTTTGACGGCAGAATGGTAAGTTGAAATTTGGCAAGCCCCTTAACTTTCTGTGCGGGCGAGGCTGTGGGGTACAGAGATGCGGACGGGTAGTAGTGAAATGATAAGCAAGCAAACACATGTAGGCCTAGATCCAGAACAAATACAAATGTGTATATATGTATATATATATATATAGAACTGTATTTGTTTATGCGCGTAAACATACAGGGGTTGTTCATGTTCAGATGAATTGTTCGTTTTTGCATGCAGGCCTCGAAATGCTCACAGACCCCCCTCCCCCCTCCGCTGTACCAACCCGAAATCCTAATCCCTAAGCCCGAAACCCAACCTTGACTTGGAGGTACATGAGCAGCTATCACTTGGGCTGTCAGTTAGCGGACTTGTAGCCGCGGTTTCGGGCTTCGGGCTTAAGACTCCTTCCCCGTAATTACCCCAGAACATCCCCGCCTGTACCGGAACACGCCGAATAAGGAGTCCGCAATGTGCTTAGGGCTCGACTCCCGAGTCCCCTCTCACAATAAGGTTTAGGGTTCAGGGTTGAGGGTTTTGAGTCGACCTACCAGTCGCTGCTGTTTTTTTCCGGGTTTAAGTTTTGGGGTTTAGGGTTTAGGGTTTAGGGTTTAGGGCTGAGGGTTCAATAGGGGGAATCTCAGGGAGGAAAGGGGAAGAAGGCCTCAGCCTTTGCAGCGGCAATGTGTCACGAGGCGCTTCCTGGCGAGGCGGTCGATTTGGGTGAGGCAAGGCTTGCAAGGGTGGCGGTGGGAAGTAGAGTTTACCCAAAGGCTCCTATGTAGTACCTTTTTGGGGTTATAAACCAGAATCCCCTATAACGAGCGCCAAAGGAACTACATTAGAGCCTTTGGGTGGGCTTAGGATCACAGGCGGCAAACTTTCTGGCTTCTAGCTTCTGGTTTAGGGTTGCGGGTATCTCCCGAGGTACCCGAATATACCCATATTATAACACCCCCAACATCCGAGAAATCTTGGTAGAGGAGCCTCAAACGAGTACGACTGCCTTGTGACATCCGTTGATCGGGTTTCACGTGCTTCGAGGAGGTTCATGGGAATTAAGGTAATAAATGTAACCCTAATCCCTAAACCCTAAACCCTAAATAGGGTTATAAGTGTACTTACCATAACTATAGCCCTTCTTATAGCCACCCATGAACCTCAAAGTGGCCTGCAGAGTGTTGTTTAGGGTTTAGGGTTTAGGGTTTCGGGTTTAGGGTTTAGGGTTTAGGGTTTAGGGTTTAGGGTGCTGAGGGGTATCGGGATGGCTGCGGAGAGCGGGGTTGAGTCATCTTCGCCGGAGTTGCTGCAGTCTCCGGCCTTGTGTCTTATTCTTGTGCCACGGGCTACAAGCGCTAAACCCAAAACATTTGCATTCCCCACTACCCGCTACCCACCCACCCCTTTCCAAACATATCAAAGAAATAACTTCAAAGACGCCTGACCTGCGATCCCAACTCGGAGGATCCAGTTACCCTTGCTCATAGGGCATCCCAAGCCTCCCTCCTTGCTTAGGGGTTTAGGTTTCAGGGTTTCGTGTTTAGGGTTCCGGGAGGGTTTGGGCTGTACTTCTTTTCTTTGCTTGTTGGGGGGGCTGCCCTTTGTATCCTACTTTTAGGAAATGCCCCCTAAACCCTATAAACCCTAAACCCTGATTTTGTTTGGGGGTGTGAACGCAGAGTCTCTCCAGGACACGCTGTTCTCACGAGAATCGTCAAAGCTTAGTGAAGAGGCTCTGATCTTCTTGGCTTCGGGGTTGTGGGTGTAGGGTTTAGGGTTTAGGGTTTAGGGTTCAGGGTTCAGGGTCCAGGGTTCAGGGGTCAGGGGTCAGTGTAGGGCTTATCCCTAAACCCTATCGGGGTTTCCGAAATTAGGGGCGCCTTATTCCGAAATTCGGGGTACCTGATTGATCTCCCTATCTAAGGGAATCCTACTATTTGTGGGTCGATATTTGTGGTCCCATATTTTAGTAGACTCCCCCAAGAACCCGGGTTTAGGGTTTAGGGTCTATCCCTAAACCCTATAAACCCTAGGCCCTATAAAACCCAAGTTCACACAGTAAACCCCAAAACCCTAAACCCTAAACCCGAACAAAGCGATAGCCGTACTTGCGGGTTCGCGGATGGGTAGAATCGGGGTATTTGTTGGCTACCGGTTTCGTTTCGGTGCCGGTACCGATGTCTCTGCTAGTGAAGTACCCATGATTATTCACCGTATACACTGTATATGATATATACATATATGCATATTTTTATATTTATTACATAAGTGTATTTATTTGTTTTATTTATTAAAATTTATGCACATGCATCGTAATATAAATCTATTGCTTCAGATTGCGCGGTGGGGTTGGAAAACCTACTGGGTTTGGGGTAGTGGGCTGAACATGTCCTAAGGCCCTTTTTGGGGGGCCGGGGGGGGGGGGGGCTCCTTTCAGCTCAAAGAAGGTGACCTTTCTCTCTGAAGGCAGTGGCGCCGCCAAGAAGAAAATCAAGGCCCCTGCCACCTCCCGCCACCCCCCGCGCGAGCGAGGGGTGAAAGGCTTAGGCAGAGGGCATAGGAAGGTGTAAGGTTTCGGTTCAAGGGTTCTAAAGCCCTGATCACGGAAACCTGCCGCAACGAAAGAACCAAAAAGTCGCTAACCCCCCCCCCCCTTCCCCCCAAACAGTAAACCCTAAGCATGAGAACCCTTTGCAGGTTCCCCGCTCGCGCGGGAGCTCGGCAAGCCGACAGGAACTGGAGGCGGATCCATGGTTTGGGTTTCAAGGTAAAAATAGGGGCATGCCTTCATATATGCCCCCAAGATGCTCCGACCCGCAATGTAGGCACCCCACCACACAGGGTACCTTTCTTTGGGGTGGAGAGCATCGGCGCCTTGTTCCCGGACAAAACCTATGGCAAAACTAACCCAACCTCTGTCAGGAGCCGTCGGCAGCCGCCGAGCCACCTCAGGAGGAGGCTGGCCCATGCACGTGCACTCAGAGAGAGAGAGAGAGAGAGAGAGAGAGAGAGAGAGAGCGCTGCAGGGACACGTGATCAGCTCCCTTGGAAACGTGTCGCGCTTGCAAAGTAACACCCCTGCACCCTGCTCCTTACCTTCGTTAGCTCTGGACCCTCATAAAGAAGGCTCAGAGTCAGGCTGCACAAGCGCAGGAGACGGTTCCTACAGACGCCGAGCCGCCTTCGCTCACGGAGGCACGCTTTTGCGCCGTACCGGAGTGATCCCGTGACATACCCCGGATTGTGAATCGTGTCTGTGCAGTCGAGTAGCATCAAACCACCCTTCTGACCTGCTAACCTCATTCAGGAGCCGCAGGCAGCCGCCGAGCCACCTGAGGAGGAAGCTGACCCGACAGACATGTCGCACTTGCAAAGATAAGACGCCACAAGCTGCTGACCCCTGCGCCTTACCTTCGTAAGCTGTGGACCTTCATAGAGAAGGCCCAGAGTCAGGTTGCACAAGCGCGACAGGAGACGGTTCCTACAGCCGGTGAGCCGCCTTCACTCACGGAGGCTCGCCCTTTCGCCGTGCAAACACGAACTGGGGGTCTCATGGGCAAACCAAGCCGCTGATCGTGGCTCGGGTGTTGTCCGCCCCTGTTTAGGATGGCCATGCAGCATGCCACTCTGCTGGTAGTTCAAAGCAGGAGACGGTTCCTCCCGCCGCCGAGCCACCTTCGCTCACGGAGGCTCGGTCTTGCTTCGTACCGGAGTGTCCCATGACATACCCTACTCACCCGCCAATCGCATTCAGGATCCGCAAGCAGACGCCGAGCCAGCTGAGGAGGAAGCTGGTCCAGATCAGGCCCCTTGGGAGCGCGTCAGAGGTTATTACTGACACTTTCAGACCTTAACAAAAATCCTGACATTGCTGACACGAGATTGGAACCATTTCTCTCCCCTCCCCCCGCTTCCATTGAAGGCAGTTGTCAATGGGTTTCAGGGTTTATCGTCTAGGGGTTTCGCATGTCTTCCGCTGTTCAGCTTCGCTGGACTACCCTGCCTGTGTGAAACTTGATCGCCGGGCTGTTTGCATGCAGCTCATGACATGGAACCCAGCAGCTCACAGACTGATTAGGGCTCTAGAGACCAAGCCAGACATTCTACGCCAGGTGTTGGTTCGAGTTTGTAGACCTTAGGACATCTTACATCTTAAAACTTCCAAGCCTTCTATCACTCTGCCTGCGTACTTCTCCAGCTTTCAGCAAAAGTTTGGGCTCCTGAAGCAAACCTTCAGGGCTTGGTTTACTGTATGTTTTCGAGGTCTTCTCCTCTTTCGGAGTTGGGGAGGGGGGATGTTTTCGGTTTTTCACCCTGGGGGCTGAGCGGATTTCTTCAGTGCCTCCAAAGTATCGCACTCTTCTGAAGTGTTTTTTTTGTTCATGGACATGTTCGCACGATTCCGAGCTACCTCTCGTTTCTGATGCTTACATTCGAGCCGACAGGAGACTGTTCCGATAGCCGCAGAGCCACTTGCGCTGGCGGAGGCCTGGTGTTGGGTTTAGACATTGTAGAGTTAGCCTGGGTAGGATAAGGGGGTCCCCGTAAAAAGGGAACCCTTCTTTACCCTCTTCTGGCTCTCTTGAACAGGGACCTTATTCAGAGGGTCTATATCCCCAAGGGCCCCCCTCATCCTATCCCCTAGGTTAACCCCAATACCTAACCGAAACCCTAAACCCTAAACCCTAAACCCTAAACCCTAAACCCCAAACCCCAAACCCCAAACCCCAAACCCCAATACCTAGCTCTACACTTTCCGCCCGACATCTTGCAAGGGCTCAGGAACTGCAAGTTTCCGTGGCGGGCTTCGGCCCCTAAACCTTAAACCCTAAACCCCCTAAACCCGAGGGCTTGGGGGTTTCTTAGGCTCAAGTTTAGGTTTTAGGTTTTGGGGTTTGGGGTTTGGGGTTTAGGGTTTAGGGTTTAGGGTTTAGGGTTTAAATAGGGAGTGCTGTGGTTTTAAGGTTTCGGGATCGCAAGGCTGAACCAAATCGCTGGGCACCTTAGGCTCTAACCAGGCCCTAAATCCCAAACCCTATAGTGCTCCAGGGACGAAAGGAAAAGGAGGGACCTTCATAAGGGATCTTAGGGGTCATTTAAGGGGTTTAGGGTTTAGGGGTTACTTGGGTATATAGGGACTATATAAGGTACATATAGGGGTGAAATCCCCGCAAGGTTTAGGGGTGCGAATGTACCCTTGCTAGCGCAGGAATTCGTTCGCCATAAGCCCTAAACCCTGAACCCTCAGCCCTGAACCCGAAACCCTCAACCCTCAACCCAAAACCCAAAACCCTAAACCCTAAACCCTAAGCCTGGTGGGGTTGGGGGGTGGGAGGGGGTACTGCGTGGACTTGAGAAACTCAAGTCCTGAATCCGCCTGAATCGCACTGTTCTCCTAAACCCTAAACCCCAAACCCTAAGCCCTAAACCCCCCTGAAGAGGGAACCCTAAACCCCAAACCCTAAGCCCTAAACCCCCCCTGAAGAGGGAACCCCAGGACGCTAGCAGGCATCTGGTAGGAATCAACCCTAAACCCTAAACCCTAATCCCTAAACCCTAAACCCTAAACCCCAAACCCTAAACCCTAAACCCTAAACCCAAGGCTATCTATATTCGCGTATGCAAGCTCCAACCAGTCAGCTTTCCTTGTCTGTGGGCTCCTGGCATCCGCACATCCTCACCAGTTGAGCCGAATCCCTGGTCCAAGGTCGTGTAGGGTTTAGGGTTTTAGGGGGTTTAGGGTTTAGGGTTCGGGGTTTAGGGTTTGGGGTTTAGGGTTTTTGGAGTTCAGGGTTTAGGGTTTAGGGCTTGTGGAGTTAAGAGTTTAGGGATGTTGGCGGAATCAATTCTGCGCCATGTGGTCACTGCAGCGAATCTCTACGACAGAGCGTGCCTGCGTGGCAGCTGCCTGAAATTCCGCAAGGCTGCTGGGGTTCAGGGTTTAGGGTTTAGGGTTTATAGGGTTTATAGGGTTTAGAGGGTTTAAGGGGTTTAGGGTTTAGGGTTTAGGTTTAGGGTTTAGGGTTTAGGGTTTAGGGCTTAGGCAACCAGGGTGCCCTCACAGGTCAGGGGTGGAAATTACGCGTCGAGTTCCACCACTAGCTGAAAATGTTTGACTCAAAAGCTGGGATTGGGATCCTACTTGATTATATGAAAAAGATAAACCCTTCAAGTTTAACCTTTTTGGTTATACAGAATCCTACCATATTATATACAAGGTTAGCCCTTGTTTGGTGCTAAGGTATTCAGCCCCTAAGTTGAAAGGCAAACACCCCATCTCACATCTTTGCCTTCAGGTCGTCGATGATCTACTCACCTTAGACTTGCTGTCCACTTCCTTGAAAGATCTTTGCCCGGGAGATGATGTTGAAGACTGCGGCCAAGAACCGTGGAACCCCACGCGCCGCAGCATCATGAGTCTAGGATGCCCAGTAGTACCCTGATTCCCCTTTTTTTTGTTGGGGGGGGCTTAGGTTCCCTTAACAAACCCCTTTAAGACAAAAGAAGGGCACCCTTTTTGAATCCTAGGTGACTGGGGCAACCTAGGAGTGGCATCTTTGATGAGGAGGACTTGGAGGAGTGGCTGAGTGACCTGATTCCGATCCAGGGCCTGCTGCCATTTGAAGCTCAGACCTTGTCGCGCGTGCTACACGGCTATCCTTAACAGGCTGCAGTTGAGTCGGTGTTAAGACTGCAAGGTTTTTGGTGTGTGTGTGTGTGTGTTTTTTGTGCATTTTGTTTCGGAAGATCCTCCACCCGATAGACAAATTTTCCATGAAGAATGTGCAATCCGCTGAATAGGAGATACTTCATCCAAGGATTCCACATTCATTCCACATGGCTTGTGACCCTAGCTGGTTAATTTCACATGACCTGTTGATGTTTTTTTGGGTGTCCCTGCCTCAAGAGGTGGCCATATTTTGGAAATTTACTTATGTTGCTGCATGAGTGTATTTTACACTTTCTGGGATACTATAATCCCCTAATAGAACTGAAAGTTTACACTCTTTTGGGGGGGGGGGGGGGTTATGAACTCAGCAACTCAGTATATATATATATATATTATACATATATGTATGTATTATATGGTCACTTCTCTAAATTACGGTCCCTTTTCGGGTTGCTATTATAAGGTGGCCCTGATTGTTTAGGGCGCCCATCATTTTGAGAACTGACCCTATATATATATATATATATGTCACACCTGCTTTGCTTGCAGCTGAATGTACCTGTTTGCTGCTTGATTTTCACTTTTGTGCTGGTTTAACTTGTTTTTGCGAATCCCTGGTCGGATCTTTGGATTGGTAGAAGACCACCTAAATTTTGCATGCCAAGCTGCCATTTTCCAGCTCAGGTTGACCTTCAAGAGCGAACAACCCCGCGCGGATGACGTGGGCAGCTGCTACCTGACTGTCGAAGAGATGCCAGTGCTGACCTCGCCTGCAGAAGTGGATCAGTTCCTGAGTAGCTGAGTGAGCACACTTTACACTTTTTGGGATATTATAATCCCCCATAGAACTGAATGTGTACACTTCTTGGGGGGGGCTTATGAACTCAGCAACTAAGGTTCTGGAACCAGGTGTCGGTCTGGTGGTGGGATCCGATTCTTCTGGGGTTCTTAAGGGGGGTTCAAGGGGGTTCTTAAGGTTTAGGGTTTAGGGTTTAGGGTCTAGGGTTTAGGGTTTTGGGTTTAGGGTTAGGGGGGTTCATGGCGGGTAGGTACCTACGGAACCTTAAAGAAGCTTAGGGAGCCTTAGGGAGTAGTGGGGAGTCTTAGGGAACTTTGGCTTACATACACCCCTTGAACCCCCGCTCCCTTAAGGACCCTATTAAGTTTCTACTGCTAGGATCACCTGGGATCTGTTTGGTTTGTCTTCCGGAACAGGGTGTTGAGTCGGATGTTGCAAGGAAGTTGTTTCATTTTTTGCACATCGGGTGCTGATGATCACTTTCGTAGATCGATCTGAAATGAAAGGATTTCATTCGTCGCGTGATTCATATCCCCTTCCTCTAGTACTTGAACGTAGCACTGGAAAGTCAATGAACATCACTATTTCTAAGACATAAAAAACATGTGCCATTTTCCACAACAACAAAGTCTGAAATATCCAGAGAGTAGCATCAAAAACCCCACCCTTTGAGAACCCATGCCCTGCTTTCAGCTCAGAGCTGCTGCACCTTCCGACAGAAGAGCCGAGCTTCGAGACACGCAGTGGCTCATGCGTGCCGTGGACGGAAAGGTCAGTTGCCATGGGTCTGGTGATATCTGGTGGTTTTTCAATCAGTGTTAGGGGGATCCTTTTTGTTTTTTGGGTTATGGGCTTTCTTATATAAGAACAAAAGGATCCTTTTTTCTTCCTAGGGGAACAGGGATTAAGGTTTCAACTTCTGGCATTTCTGTTTGTGGAATACGAAAGACTCATGGTTGTTGTGTCCATATTCTTGAGATGGGTTGAACTTACCCAGCGGTTTATTGTTTCACTACGATCTCTCAACTTCGCACACCCCATAACCACCATGTGACTCTGTCAATGATATCTGCTAAAGTCATATGAAGCAGGGTTTATATTACTGTTTTTGGTGAGTGTATATAGGGTTCCTTTTTTAATATTGGTGAGTGTATATACCTGGTGTCCTTTTGGGGATACAAGAAATATAAACCCTACTTCATATCCCGTCATGTCAAGCCCCATCCAAACGTTCTTCCAACCTCTGCCAGAGGCATTTTGGTGAAGAAATTCGAATTCATCTTCCTTCGCGCCCGCATGTCCTGCGAAGTCTGGCGGGAAGGGACCCATGCAGGGATGGAGTTCGCGCAGATCTTCTACAAGCAGAAAGGTTGCTGAAGGTGTAACGGACCCTGAATCACACCCGACCCCCACCACGGGGCGATGAGAGGCGACTGCGTGCGAGGTCCGCGAGCTGGATTTCCTGCCACTGGAGCTGCGCTGTGGGGGGGGGGAGGGGGGGGTAAATTCTACTGTCAAGCTTTGGAAGGTCGAGTTGTATGGATGCACCATGACCGTGAGCGGCCCCAGGCTTTCGGAAAAAGGGTTTAGGGTTTAGGGTTTAGGGTTAGGGTTTAGGGTTTAGGGTTTAGGGTTAGGGTTTAGGGTTTAGGGTTTAGGGTTTTGGGTTTTGGGTTTAGGGTTTAGGGTTTAGGTTTCGGGGTGTTCTGCGTCTCTGCCTTGCACCACCTCCACTCCCCGCAACCCACCTGACGTTGCCCTGAGATGAGATGGTTTCGGCCCGCACCTCCCCGCGCCCTAAACACTAACCAACACTTTGTGGTGCTTTACTGTAACTTTACATCCTTAGCCTTTTTGGGCTTATTGGGTTTCTGAAGAAGGCAGCTAAAAATTTAATTTATAGCACCCTCCTAAGTGCAGCCAAGAACATTCAGAAAAGACGCTCTCTGCCAGCAACAAGGCGAGAAGTGATTAAACCTGAAGCCCATCCCTCACCCCTCCACCCTCGAAGATTTCGACCTTGGGTATATAGGGTTAAGGGTTTAAAAGCCTGCGCCCTTTAAGCAGCTTCAGGCCCAGTCTGCGGATGAGCCCCCCTTACAGTCGGCTGCCGACGCGGAAGAGGTCTGTTTCAATCTCGAGCTTTCTAAGCCCTGAGCCTGAAACCTTAAACAGGGAACCCTAAACCCTTAAACCCTTGAGCCCCTCAACCCCAAAACCCTTAAACCATAAAACTTAAACCGCTCAACCCTTATACCCGCAACCCTAAAGGCCTCTCATGTAGTAGAACCTACCCAAAGGCTCCAATGTCGTTCCTTTTTGGGTTAGTTATAGGGGATTCTAGTATACTACCCCAAAAAGGTACTACATGGGAGCCTTTGGGTAATCCCCTCCCCCTAATATTAAACCCCCCCCCCCCCCCCACCCCCTAATATTCCTAATAATATTAAAAACCCCCAATAGACTATAATATACTATAATGGGGCGGTATGTAAAATTAGGGGCTAGGGGCGGGGTTTAAATAGGGGGAGGGGAATTAGTGGAAATTGAGGTGCCGCCCACAGCAGCCTGTGGCAAGCAAGGGCCCACAGTCACGGTGTCAAATCGTCTGCTGTCCGGACGTTAGGAGGTTAAGGTTAGGGTTTACGGTTTTAGGGTTTAGGGTTAGGGGTTAGGGTTTCCCAAAAATTCTGGGAAGCCACCAGGCTTTTGCAGTACATGTTCCGTTGAGCAAGCTCATCGGGTTCGTAGGGTTCGAGCCGCATCTCGCAATCAATCCTATATTTCCCTTATAAGGAAGAGCTCTTTTCAACAAATTGGAAAGGGCCCTAAAACCCTAAACCCTAAACCCTAAAACCCTAAAAACCCTAAACCTAAACCCTAAAACCTAAACCCTAACCTGTTGTAAGCAGAGTGCCATCAAGTGTTGGCCGGGGCGAGGATTTGCAGGCTCAGGGCTTAGTCGAAAAGGAGATTCGCCTGGGCACTCACGCGCTGCAACAGGGAAGGCTTCCAAGCCCTAAAACCCATAACCCTAAACCCTAAACCCTAACCCTAAACCTTGTTGCGGGTGCTGCCAGCTGCTAAGACGACTCGGAGAAGCGTGCTCAAGCTCAGAAGGTTTTGATCCCAAAACCCTAAAACCCCACACAGTTCATGTCAACAGTTGGATGCAGCCCGAAACCCCATTGTACAGGAGGCTTCCCAGGCCCTACCCGAGCAGATCCTAAAAAAAAGGGTCAAGCACAAGATGAGCTCGCGGCAGCTCGGCCAGGGACTTGGCAGAGGAAAGTGTAGGGATTAAGAACCCTAAGCCCTAAACCCGAACCCCTAAACCCCTCCCTAGAATCGTACCGCACCCGAAAGATGCCCAACAAAATGCCTAATAATAGTGAAACCCCAAACCCCCTCCAAGGGTTAGGGTTTAGGGTTTTAGGTTTAGGGTTTACCCAAACCCCCAGATTAAATCCCCGACATGACGCCCCCCTAAACCGCACGTCCCAAAAAAGCAAAACGAAACCGAAAAACCCCCAAAACCTAACACACAAGGCTGCACAAAAGCCCTGAAATGAAGCCCTAAGCGCCAGACCCGCGAAAACCCCCCCTTTACGCAACTTGGAGGTAATGTGGGTAGTTACAAGTAAGGTTATCAGCATGGCAACTGCAATTATAAGCGTATTTTGGGTACTTTTCTGAACCTAAAAAAACCTTTAAAACCGACCCTAAGCCGCTAAAACCAAGGCACTCACACTGGCTGGGGCGTCTTAGTTGCGGATCTGGTAGCGGAGGGTCAGCGAAGAGAGGGGGCGAAAGGGAGGGAGGGGGGTTTGGGAGGGGGGGGTGGGGAGGGGGGGGGAGGGGGACGGGGGGGGGGGGAGGGAGGGGGGGAGGAGAGGGGTTTAGGGTTTTGGAGTTGTTGTTAGGGTTTAGGGCCAGGGCTTTCGGATTTGGGGTCATGGGGCATCCATCCGGGTTATCTTGCTCGACTAAGGGCATGCCGATACCTCATATGTGTGCGGGGCACTGTTTTTAATTCGTTTCAGGCCAATTCTCCACAAGAGAACCCTAAACCTAAACCCTAAACCCTAAACCCTAAACCTAAACCCTAAACCCTAAACCCTCAAACCCTTAAACCCTAAACAAGTCTTTGTTCGCCAACCTCTCCAATCCAAGTTGGCCGGTCTGGTTAATCTGGACCAAACAAGTTCGGGGTTGTCCCTAAACCCTAAACCCTAACCCAACCCACGAAACCTAACCCTAAACCCTAAACCCTAAACCTAAACCCTAAAAAACCCTAAACCTAAAAAATAAAACCCTAAACCCTAAACCCTAAACCCAAAACCCTAACCCTAAACCCTAAACCCTAAACCCTAAACCCTAAACCCTAAACCCTAACCCTAAACCCTAAACCCTAAACCCTAAACCCTACCCCATAACCTAAGGGTTAGGGGTCTACAGCGGTAGAGCGGAATCCAAGGAAGATGTGGCCCCTCCCGATGGTGTGGAGATAGCCGCACGGGCCCCAGACTTGGGCCGGGTTTTAGGGGATTAGGGGTAGGGTTTTAGGGTTTAGGGTTTAGGGTTCAGGTGT
>CAJNDS010002235.1:481342-586342 GCA_905221605.1 Symbiodinium natans | reverse complement strand
CCTGCCCGCCGACCTCCCAAATACGTACCTTTTTTGGGTCTTTTTGGGCTTGAAAACGCCGTAAAGGGCACGTATTTCGGAGGTCGGGCCGTTCCCGGACCGGACCCCCCCCCCCGCCCGCCGACCTCCCAAATACGTACCATTTTTGGGCTGTTTTAGGCATGAAAACACCGGTAAGGGCACGTATCGGACCCCCCCCGCCCGCCGACCTCCCAATATACGTACCTTTTTGGGGTCTCTTTTGGGCCTGAAAACGCCGTAAAGGCACGTATTTCTAGGTCGGGCCGTTCCCGGACCGGACCCCCCCCCCCCCGCCCGCCGACCTCCCAAATACGTATACCTTTTTTGGGCCGTTTTGGGCCTGAAAACGCCGTAAAGGGCACATATTTCGAGGTCAGGGTTCCCGGCCACCCCCCCTCCCGCCGACGTCGGGCCGTTCCCGGACCGGACCCCCCCCAAATACGTACCTTTTTTGGGTCTTTTTGGGCCTGAAAACGCCGTAAAGGGCACGTCTTTTAAACCCTATAAACCCTAAACCCTAAACCCTAACTCCTATGGATCATAAGGGTCTAAGGGTTTAAGGGGTTCAAGGGTTCCAGATTTTTAGGGGGAAAGTGGTTCGTCACTAACGGTTAGTCTGTTTGATGCTAACGCCATGAGAACCCTTTAAGACCACCGAGCCCCCACTTCAATTCCCAGCTGATTTATCTACACCTAAAACCCCCAAAGTGTTTATGGTCCCAAACCCCAACCCCCTAAACCCAAAATCCAAAACCCTGAACCCCAGACCCCAAACCCCAAACCCGAAGCCCCAAACCCTAGTTTGAAAATCCGAGATAGCCCTAAACCCTAAACCTACCTAAACCCTAAACCCTAAGCCCCAAAACCCCAAACCCCAAACCCCAAACCCTAAACCCCAAACCCTAAACCCTAAACCCTAAACCCCTAAACCCCTAAACCCCTAAACCCCTAAACCCCAAACCCCAAACCATAAACCCCAAACCCTAAACCCTAAACCCTAAACCCTAAACCCTAAACTTTCCCTAAACCCTAAACCCCAAACCTGCCTGACGCACAGATGACGCGCTGCCGCGAAAGCCCTCCAAGGAGCTCTTCGATTCCAGCTCAGGCGAGGTTTAGGGTTTAGGGTTTAGGGTTTAGGGTTTAGGGTTTAGGGTTTAGGGTTTAGGGTGTTTTTGGCCGTGGAGAGGGGGCCTCCGTTTCATATATTTTCCGTCTCACACTTTTTGTCATATTGTTCTCAGATTTTCTGCACATGTTTCTGATTTTGCAATTCCTTACAATACAAAACAAAGGAGATCTACTTAAGTTTAGTGTGTAGGATGTAGGGTTTAGGGTTTAGGGTTCAGTGGGTTTGGGTTTCAAGATTTAGGGTTCAAACCCTAAACCTACTAAACCCTGAGCCCAAAACCCAACCTCTATACCCTAAGCCCTAAACCCTAAAACCTTAAACCCTAAACCCTAAACCTTAAACCCTAAACCCTAAACCCTAAACCTGCCAGGTCTCACGGAGGCTGGAACTATGGCCTGGGCCGGGTGCTTGTGGCGAACAGTGTGTGGATTGACGTTTGTAGGATTTTGGGTTTAGGGTTTAGGGTTGGGGGTTTAGGGTTTGGGGTCTGGGGTTAAGGGTGTAGGGTCTTGGAACTAGGGTTGAGGGTGGAGGGTTTAGGGTCTACAGGAGCCTTTTCTACCAAACTCCTACCCTAAGCCCTAAACCCTAAACCCTAAACCCTAAACCCTAAACCCTAAACCCTAAACCCTAAACCCTAAACCCTAAACCCCTCGAAGCCTAAGACCCGAAAGGTACCCCGCCGGCCCACCGGCCTAGGCATGATATCAAGGCAGGGGCGCATCCGTTGGTTGCCAGCTTTTGGTAGGGAGCTATACCCTAAACCCTAAACCCTAAACCCTAAACCCTAAACCCTAAACCCTAAACCCTAAACCCTAAACCCTAAACCCTAAACCCTATACCTAAACCCTAAACCCTACACCCTAAACCTATAGGCTGTAGGTTCTACAGGGTTCTAGGGCCTATAGGGTTTAGGGTACAGGATTTAGGGTAGGGATGCGGGGTTCAGGGTTGAGGAGTCAGACTGCGTCCTGCGCACCCTTCCTGGTCTCCTTCTGAGGTTATTCCCGAGCCAGTCGGGACCTCTGCCGTTCGACAGAGAGACTGGAGAGTCTAGTAGCGCACAAGAAAGCCAAAGAGAGCAATGGACAGAGAGATAGAGAGAGAGTGACAGAGAGAGAGAGGGAGAGAGAGTCAGAGAAAACTACGAGAGGGAGATCAGACTACAACGTGGGAGCGTTTAGGGTTTAGCCCAATGATGAGAAGGATATCGTTCCGTGTAGATAGATCCCTTTCAATATTCAACGAGCTTGGTGTCAGCGAGCAACGGCGCCGCCAGAAACATCCCGGCTCCTGCAGGCTTGTTCTCAAGTAAAATATTTGTAAACCCCAAAAGCTCTGAATCCAAACCCTAAACCCTAAACCCATTGCGCTACCCGTTTCAGTTGGTGTTTCGAAGATTCGGGTAGCACTTTTGTAGAGCCTTGCCTCAGGGCAGCCTAGATAGTTTGGAGGCTGCATACCTGGCATACCCAAGAGCTCGGGGCACATAGCATGGCATCCAAGTTATATACTCTTAAGTTGGGCTTAAGGTTTGGGGTGGCAGGTGCTGAACTTACCGAGCCTCGCTGATTGAGTTTGGAGCTGTGGCCGTAGCTGAAAGTTGCAAATCAAGAAGAACAGTTCTCTAAATTAGGGTCCCCTCTTCGGGGTACCCTAAATAGGAGGGGCCGCCTTATAATCAGGACCCCAACAGAAGCCCTAAACCCTAAACCCTAAAACCCTATTTTCGAGCAGTGAGCAAATGAACCGCTGGTGCCGATCAGATGCCGCAAGAGCCCGTGGAGGACAGTGAGCTGACCCGGGCCTGGCGCTGAGGACAAAGGGCTTTACCTGAAGGCCCTCATGTAGTTCCTTCACTGGGGGTCGTTATAGGGGATTCTCATACCCCCAAAATGGTACTACGTAGGAGCCTTTGCTGAGGGTAGACAGGCGAAGATTCTTCTTAAATTCCTATAAGCCCCATAAGCCCCCCCCACCGGCATCGACTTTACGTGCAGCTTCTATCTCCCATAGCTGGTGCTTACAAATCTACTTATCCCAGGGTGGGCTTGTGGCAATACAAACCACTCATACCTGACCCCCCCTAAATCAGAGAACTTTGGTTTGGCACTGGGGTCACAGCAAAGGTGCTGGAAATTGGGGTTGCTTTAGGGTTTAGGGTTTAGGGTTTAGGGTTTAGGGTTTAGGGATTCCTCTTCCGGGCCTGTTCTGGCTTCTTCTGAAGCACTTCGGCGGATGGGGGGAGGGAAACATGGGATTTGACTGTCTGCTTCAGGGTTTGCGATTGTGCACATCAATGCAGATCCAAGAGATGTTCTTTTTTTCTGTTGGCTTTGCCCTTGCTCATTTGCAAGGATCCCCATCTCCCCGAAATGCATGGCTCAGCCAATGCATGCCCCACAGCATAGAAAGCTTTCTTTTTCTGTATTTGGGAGGACCTGAGATGCTGCGACTGTGAAAGCTGAGATACGAGTTTGATTGGCAGAGCTTTCCTTATAATGTAAGCCCTGGAAGTTGCCCCCGAAACCTTAAAGCCGGCACGCGAAACCCCAAACGGTATAAACCCTAAACCCTAAACCCTAAACCCTGAACCCTGAACCCTAAACCCTATAAACCCTATAAACCCTAAACCCTAACCCTAAACCCTAAACCCCAAACGGTATAAACCCTGAACACCAAGTTCCAGGCACTCTCAAAGCGACGACAGCAGGCTCCGGGCTTTGGGATGAGGGTGGATGGTGGGGTTGGGTCTGGGGTTTAGGGTTTAGGGTTTAGGGTTTAGGGTTTAAGGTTTAGGGTTTAGGGTTTAGGGTTTAGGGTTTAGGGTTTAGGGCTGCTTGGAGAAGACAAAAGCCGGCACCGTCCTGGGTGCAGGGACCTCGTTGGCGGTTGCAGGTTTCGACTCAGGGTCAACCTCAGGAACCTTACTTTAGGGTTTAGGGTTTAGGGTTTAGGGTTTAGGGTTTAGGGCTTAGGGCTTAGGGTTTAGGGTTTAGGATTTAGTTCCTAAGCCCTAAGCCCTGAGCCCCCTAAGCCCTGAGCCCTGAGCCCCAAACCGCAACAAACATCTACGTTGCAGGTCCAAGCCCTAAACCCTAAACCCTAAACCCTAAACCCTAACCCTAAACCCTAAACCCTAAACCCTAAGCCCTAAACCCTAAACCCTAAACCTAAATGCCAGCCTTGTGGCAGGTCGACAACTCGCAGTGCGAGTTCACCAAAGAAGGCAGCTGAGGGGTTTCAGAGTTCGGGGAGACCTCCAAAAGCCGAGATGGGGTTTAGGGTTTGGGGTTTAGGGTTTACGGTTTGGGGTTTAGGATTTAGGGTTCGGGGGGTTAAGAGTCTAGAGTTAAAGAGACTCGGCCCTCTGAACCTAGGCACATGTCGCCAGGACCCTGAGCCCTGCTGCAGTCCATACTGTTCAGGGTTTAGGGTTTAGGGTTTAGGGTTTAGGGTTTAGGGTTTAGGGTTTAGGGAGAGCCTCCAAATCCTGAACCGTATACTCCCTTGGTTGCGCACGCTGAGCCAAGAATGCCCTTGCTGCTTTGTTGGGTTCCCCTGCTACCCCCCTCTATACCCCCCCCGCCTAGGTTCCCCCGGAATTAAGGCTAGTTAGGGATCATCAAGCCTTTTTTAAGGTTTGTTTAAGGGGGGTGAGTATAGAGGGGGGTGGTAGGGGAACCCATGATGCTGGTTGCACCCATAGAGCTCAAGTTGTAGGACTTCAGCGTTGAGGGTTTTTTGGCGTTAGCTAGATTTTCCAGAGGGCTTATTTGTTCTCCTTTTTTGTTGGTCATAGGACTTCCTTATCAAGCAACCCCAGATCCTCAACAGGGAACCCTGGAATTCATGGAGCCTTGGGGCAGAGAGATTCCCCCGCACGCCCAGAAGACCTGGTGCGCGATTCCCCTGCAGAGATCCGCACACCACAGCCAACACCCAAAACGTAAATGCACATATACATACAAGTACAAATATACATATTACTAGTATGTATATATGTATACAGTTATATTATATACGTTTTCTTGTTTGATGTAAAGGTTGCTGAAATTTCACAATTGGCTTGAGAGCCATTTTTTGGTCCCATACCTCAACTTTGAATGAACACGTCGAGAGAGAAACCCCGATGAACGCGCCGAGAGAGAAGCCCTGAACCATTTGCCACATGTTGGCCGCAAGGCCTCCAAACCCGAAATCCGAAAACCTTGTAAACCCCGAAGCCACATGGGGGTTTGCGAAAATGGGGCAACCCTATTGGGGGTCCCCTCAATGGGATTCTGTTTTATTTGGGGTACAGAAGGGGTGCGCCTGTTTTGGGAAACCCCCACATGCCCAACCCTGAATAAAACCCTCAAGCACAAGTCTGAGGTTCTATAGATCGTAGATGGAGCTGCGGTTTTGGGTGCGCGAAGACCTCAAGCCCTAAGCCCCAAACCCCAAACCCAAAATAAACCCAAAACCCTAAACCCCAAACCCTAAACCCTAAACCTAAACCCCTAAACCCTAAACCCTAAACCCCAAACCCACCCTGACGAGGCCTCAACAGCCGTGCCGACATGTCCTGGAAGCAGGCGGCCCAGGCCGGGCTGTGCCGGAGTCTTTCGTCCGTTAGGGGTTTAGGGTTTAGGGTTCGGGGTTCAGGGTTTAGGGTTTAGGGTTTAGGGTTTAGGGTTTAGGGCTTAGGGCTTAGGGCGTTTAGGGTTTAGGTTTTAGGGTTTGGGGTTTAGGGTTTAGGGTTTGGGGTTTAGGGTTTTAGGGTTTAGGGTTTAGTGTTCAGGGTTTAGGGCGTTTAGGGCGTTTAGGGCGTTTAGAGCGTTTAGGGTTTAGGGAGTTTAGAGAGTTTGGGGCATTTAGGGTTTACGGCGTTTTAGGTTTTGAGGGTATTTAGGTTTTTTAGGGTTTTAGGGTTTAGGGTCTGAGACTGAGGGGAATAGGGGAATTCACATTCCAAGTCGAGATCATTTTGGCGCTTGGTTGAGGACTTGCACAGAGAGGCCCTCCTTGCCTCCTAAACCCTAAAGCCTAAACCCTAAAACCTAAACCCTAAACCCTACACCCTACACCCTACACCCTAAACCCCAATCCCCAACCCAAAACCCTAAACCCTAAACCCTAAACCTAAACTGCAGCATAGCTCCATGCTGCTGATGATGGTGAGACCGGCGCAGTGGACGAAAACGGGCGAGGCTGCCGCAGCTCAGCACGCTGAAAAACATCGGCCCAGTGCTACTGTGGGTTTTGGGTTAGGGTTTAGGGTTTAGAGTTTAGGGTTTAGGGTTCAGGGTTCAGGGTTTAGGGTTTAGGGTTTCGGGGTACTGTGCTTTAAGACTCCTTTTGGGTTCTGGGTTCCTAATATAGCTACTTATACCTAAACAGTATATACTTTTTGTTCAGGGTCTACTCCATGCAAGTAGGGTACTAGTACAAGCCCCGCGTGAGCAGGGTGGAGTTGGGACACGGTTGCGTTGGCCATGAGGGACAGGTACGCATTGCGAGCCCCAAGCCCCAAGTACCAGACCCGGGTTTAGGGTTTATAAGGGTTTAGGGTTTAGGGTTAGGGTTTAGTGCTTAGGGTTTAGGGGATCCTAAACCCCAACTCATGAACGGAAAAGACCCTTTATATTCGGAACCTGTAAGCTCCCAAACCCCAAGCCCTGAACCCGAAACCTTCGCCTACCGGTCCTTATTCGGGCTACCCTTCCCGGGTTACCCTAAACCCTAAACCCTAAACCCTAAACCCTAAACCCTAAACCCTAAACCCGGAACCAGCAAGTTGAACCCTGAACCCTCAACCCTCAAACTCAAGCCCTACCCAATTGCTCCAATGTAGTTCCTTTTTGGGTTAGTTCTAGGGGATTCCAATATACTACCCCAAAAAGGTACTACAGGTTCGTTGTAGGGGATTGTATACTACCCCAAAAAGGTACTACATAGGAGCCTTTGGGTAGACCCTAATCTCCAAAATGGCCACGGCGCAAGATGGAAGAGACCGCTGGAGGACGCAGCTGACACGCGATCAGCCCTAAGCCCTAAGCCCTATAGCCCTAAAACCTAACCCCTAAACCCTACACCCTAAACCCTAAACCCCCAAACCCCAAACCCTAAACCCTAAACCCTAAACCCCCAACCCCCAAACCCTAAACCCTAAATCCTAAACCCTCAACTCCAGGCCTCCAAAGCTTCCATTGGCGTCTTTACGAAGGAGGGCCATGACCCCGGCGTCTCAAGTTTGAGGACTTCGGGTTTAGGGTTTAGGGTTTAGGGTTTAGGGTTTAGGGTTTAGGGTTTAGGGTTTAGGGTTTAGGGTTCCGACTTGGGTTCATTTAGGGTTTAGGGTTTATAGGGTTTGGAGTTTAGGGTTCCGGGTGTGGGTTTGGGGGTTTCGAGTTTGGGCTTTCGGGTCCTGGGTTCGGGTTTGGGGAGGTGGGATTGAAGGATTTGGGGTTGTCGGTTTTGGGGCTTCAAGACATGGGCCTAACTACATATTTGTCAAGATCATTCTCCTAGGTTCCCTATGATGGTTACAACAAAAAAGCTGCCCGACGCTCAAGCAGGCAGTTTAGGGGTGAGGGCTTAGGGTATCAGCTCCCCTAAACCGTAAACCCTAAACCCTAAACCCTATACCTGAAGAACCGCTTTTACCCTCCAACTCCTCTGTGACCTCAGCGAGTTTGATGCTTTGCTTGCATCGAGCCTGGGGATTCGGGGAGGATCGATCGGTTTTCGGAATTCTGCGATCCAACCTATACATGCTAGGTATGTTTAGGGTTTAGGGTTTAGGATTTTGGGCTGTTGCATATTGGATGCGCTGGGCCAGACCGCAAACCCTAAACGCTACATCCGATTCGGGGGGGACTTGGACTCTTTGGATGGAAGCCTGAACCCTGAATCCAGGATGTACCCCCTAACCCTAAACCCTAAACCCTAAGATGTACCCTGGGGTCTGCTTCAAGTTCATTGGATCCTGAAGCTTCCGACAAGTGGTTTCAACAACTAGCGCCTGTTGTTTTGATTTTGTGGGCCGGCCTGGGGTGGGGGGGGGTGTGGGGTTGGGGGGGCGGGGGGCTCTTAGGAAGATGTTATTCTGTTTGGGGTTGAGGGTTTAGGGTTTAGGGTTCAGGGAAGAAGGGGTGCCGCTATTGTGGGCTATCTCCAAGTAGGAGTTGAAGGCGTTGAAACTCGGACCGCATGTCTGGTTTTGCCCACGCCTGCGTCGCCAACTTCTACGCTCAAATCCTAAGAGCGGGTTTAGGGTTTAGGGTTTAGGGTTTGGGGTTTAGGGTTTAGGGTTTAGGGCATCACAAAACCTGAAAGCCCAAGTCGTTCAAACTCGGAGATGCTTGCCCACTCAAATACCTGCTCGGCAGAAGGCTTGCAACAGAAGGTCTTGCCCGCCGGCAAGGCATTTTTGGGGTACTTCTACACCCTGTTAGAGAAGAAATGAGCCCCAAAAAGCCCAGACCACCCTGCGCTGTTTCGGGTTTGGGGGTTTAGGGGTTTAGGGTTTAGGGTTTAGGCTTGAGGGTTTAGGGTTTAGGACTGCATCCCAGGCGTCCATAGTCGTGCAGATGTCCCTCGCTCATCGCCGTGCCACAGAAAGTTCAGGCAAGGGTCTTTCGAGCTTCCCAGTGTAGGGTGCTTCACCTAGCATGCCCAATTTTTACCGCTAGTCAAAATTTGGCGTCTTAGTTCTGTAATCGTTAGGCTGAGATTTGGGGGGAGGCTTAATTCCAGAGGCCCTACTAACCAGCAGCTTTGCACATCTCCTGTTGCCATTGCAATCTTATATTGTGAGGCGTGAACCCCCACCCACACAAAAAGGAAAAGGATTAAGAATCTGGACCTAACTCTAAACCCTAAACGCTACACCCTAAACCCTAAACCCTACACCCCAACCCGGGCACAGGGTTGTCCGAACATCAGGATCCTTTGAGCCTAGCAATATTTGGGTTGGAATAAATGCAAATATTGCCCTAAACCCTAAACCCTAAACCCTAAACCCTAAACCCTAAACCCTAAACCCTAAACCCTAAACCCTAAACCCTTTGCGGTCCCTTTGTTGGTTGTTTAAGGCTCCTCTAGTAGGGCAGCTCCGGCTTGATGTCATCTCCATGCGAACGGCTTGAGGTCTGCAAGGGCTCATCGCTCTCCATCGGTTTAGGGTTTAGGGTTTAGGGTTTAGGGTTTAGGGTTTAGGGTTTAGGGTTTAGGGTTTAGGGCCCAAAAACCAGAAAAAACAAAAAAAAAAAAAAGCCAGAAGTCCCCTGAAACTTGGAGACCTCGAGTGGGACATGGACCTGCCAGGGGCTTCAGATGGTGATACTTCCTTTGTGGTACTTTACTGTAACTTTAGATCCTTAGCTTTTTTGGGTCTATTGGGTTTCTTAGTAAGGCAGCTAAAAGTTTAATGTATAGCTACCCTCCTGAGTGCAGCCAAGCTTCGGGCCAAGTGGCGCCCGGAAGTCTGGGTGGCTGAGGAACACATTCTAGAGGGCTCAGGGGTTTAGGGTTTAGAGTCGAGGGTTTATAGGGTTTATAGGATTTATAGTGTTTATAGGTTTTAGAGGGTTTAGAGGGTTTAGAGGGTTTATGGGGTTTATAGGGTTTAGAGGGTTTAGAGGGTTTCTAGGGTTTAGAGGGTTTAGAGGGTTTATAGGGTTGATAGGGTTTAGAGGGTATACATAGGGTATATAGGGTTTGAAGGGTTTCAAGGGTTTTTTTCCGGGTTTATGGGGTTTGGGGTTTGGGGCATGGGGGTTCCAAGGAAGGGCACCCCTTTCGAATTCGGATACTCTGTGACCTATGAACCTTAAACCCTGAGCCCCAAGCCCGCGCAGGTCAACATCGAAATGAGGATCGAGGTTTCACTCCATGTCATCTGAGGCGCCCTTGCGCAGCCTAACGAGCCCACGTGCCCGCGGACCACTATAAAAGTCAGAGCTTTGGGGTCAATTGCTTCGCTTGCTTTACGGTGTACGTAGGTGTTGTTGCCATGGCCTACGACCCTAAACCCCAAACCCCAAACCCTAACCCTAAACCCTAAACCCAGCTGCCTGTCATACGGGTTGTGAGAGACCTCAATCCCCGAAAAAGCCCACGCGGCAATGTTGCAACTTGGCATTCGTTTAGGTAGTCATAGGCTGATGTTGGAAGGGGTCCTAACTAAATCCTAAACCCTACCATCACAGCACCCATGGCCGAGATTTGTGTTAGGGTTTCGGGTTTAGGGTTTAGGGTTTAGGGTTCAGGGTTTAGGGGTCCAAACGCGAAGCGGGGCTTTGAAGCAGGCCAAAGGCAAGGGCGACTCCTCTTCAGAATGTGGGCGGGTTTCCTAAAACAGTCGGGCTCCCTGCTAGGGTTGACGCGGGTTTTCGTCTAGGATTTGATGGTTAGAGGGACAAAGTTTGGGGGTGGGGGGTAGGGTTCACGGTTCAGGGTCAAGTGTTTAGGGTTTGGGGCGTCAGGGTTTAGGAGTTCAGTGTTGAGTGGTTAGGCTTTAAGGTTTGGGCTTTAGGCAAGGGACCCGAGTTTTCGTGGAACCCCCCCATGTCTTTTAAAGGCATCCGGTCCGTGGGCTTGAAGGTTCATGGGTAGGTGTAAGCGTCTTCTTGACCAACTTCCTGCTTGCGCGTCCAACTACTATTTGCTCAAGAACCCCCAAAAATAGAAGGTCATAATCCCTATATTGCCCTGATAAGGAAGAATGTGTGTGTGTGTGTGTGTGTGGTTGGTTGGTTGGTTGGTTGGTTGGTTGGTTGGTTGGTTGGTTGGTTGGTTGGTTGGTTGGTTGGTTGGTTGGTTGGTTGGTTGGTTGGTTGGTTGGTTGGTTGGTTGGTTGGTTGGTAGGTAGGTAGGTAGGTTGGTGTGTGTGTGTGTGTGTGTGCGTGGGTGTGTGTGTGTGTGTTTGTTTGGGTGGTTCTCAAGCAGTAAGTAGCCCTTGAACCACAAGAGTAGGGTTTATAAGCCCCCTCTTATGAACGGGTAGTTGGGGGATGCAGGTAGGGTCGGGGTTTCGTATCCACGGGGGCATGATTTTTGACCTGCTTGTGTATGTATGTATATATACACACATAAACACTTGTCAAGGCAGATGATAGACCAACAGCAGTAGTAAGACCCTCTGCCTCATAAAGCCCCCCCAGTACTGCCCTAAACCCCAAACCCTAAACCCTAAACCCTAAATCCCCGGTGCTGTTGCAACTATCCGTGAACCCCCCAAGCGCCTCATTCGCAGAGCTTTCTTGCATGCTCCTTGGACGGCACTCAGCTTTAGGGCTTAGGGCTTATAGGGTTGACGGTTTAGGATTTAAGACTTAGGTTTTTTTTTGAGTTGAGGATTTAGGGTTTAGGCCTTAGGGCTTATAGGGTTGAGGGTTTAAGGCTTAGGTTTGTGGATTTAGGGTTTCGGGCTTAGGGTTGAGGATTTAGGGCTTTGGGCTTAGGGTTGAGGGTTTAGGGCTCACAGGGTTGAGGGAGGGTTTAGGGCTTATAGGGTTGAGGGTTTACTTAACTATTATTTGCTGAAGAACCCCCCCTAAAAACACAAACAAATAATCCCTGTATTGCCCTTATAAGGACGATGTTTTTTTTTTTTTTTGGGGGGGGGGGGGAGTTCTTGAGCAATTCGTAGTTTAGGGCCCAGGGTGGAGGGTTTAGGGCTTCGGGTTGAGGCTTTAGGGTTGAGAGGGTGAGGGTTCATAGGCCCTAGGTTTTAGGGGCCCGATACGCGCATCAAAAAACTTCACCAACCTGCGAGAGATTGTAGGAGTATCCCAACTTCGGCCGCGTGCTGCGGCAAAAGGAAGGGTTTAGGGTTTAGGGTTTAGGGTTT
The DNA here is from genome assembly GCA_905221605.1 of Symbiodinium natans. Classification (NCBI taxonomy): domain Eukaryota; class Dinophyceae; order Suessiales; family Symbiodiniaceae; genus Symbiodinium; species Symbiodinium natans. Next base: position 574,352 of record CAJNDS010002235.1, on the reverse strand, counting down.
AGGGTTTAGGGTTTAGGGTTTAGGGTTTAGGGTTTAGGGTTTAGGGTTTAGGGTTTAGGGTTTAGGGTTCAGCATCTCAAGTTCGAGCAGTTACTAGGCCAGCAGTGTGTGTAGGCAACGGAAAAAAACCCACCCGCCCAAAGAATCCCATAACATTAAGAAAATAGAAAGTTTTCCTTAATTTGACCGTCAAAAAATCGACCTTGCCCAGTAAAACGGCGACCTTGCCCAGTAAAACGGCGACCTTGCCCAGTAAAACGGCGACCTTGCCCAGTAAAACAGCGACCTTGCCCAGTAAAACGGCGACCTTGCCCAGTAAAACGGCGACCTTGCCCAGTAAAATCGAGGAGAGGTTTAGGGTTTAGGGTTTAGGGTTTAGGGTTTAGGGTTTAGGGTTTAGGGTTTAGGGTTTAGGGTTTAGGGTTTAGGGTTTAGGGTTTAGGGGACGAGTTGGCCGAGGAGAAGAGTGAGAAGGTCAGCGGGAACTACGTCAAGAACGCATTCCATGTGTGGGACCGCCTGATGTCGCACCCGGCAACGTGCCACCATCTCTTGTCCGTGGAGGGCGGAACCCAAACCTCGAAACCCTCTAAGCCCTCAGAAAACCTCTAAACCCAATCTGAAAGCTTTGAACCCTAAACCCTAAACCCTAAACCCTAAACCCTAAACCTTTGAACCCTAAATCTTGCAGCGGAGGCCTGTGGCTGAATAATTGGAAGCTTCCCATCTCCAACTCAGGTCTTGGAGACGGGAGGCTCACTTAAAGGGCAGCCACCTTGCCTTTTGGCTTCGGTTTAGGCTTTCAGCTTAGGATTTAGGATCTAGGATCTAGGATTTTGGGTTTAGGGTTTAGGTTTTAGGGTTTAGGGTTTAGGGCGTTCTGCATCTCGACTTAGGGCCACTTAGGGTTTAGGGTTTAGGGTTTAGGGTTTAGGGTTTAGGGTTTAGGGTTTAGGGTTTAGGGTTTAGGGTTTAGGGTGGTTTCAGCCCCTTGGTGTGACAATCTCGCCACGGCCCCCTCTCCGCCCCGACGTGCTGAGGCTCTCCAATCACCTGGACGAGCTTCGGTTTCAGTTCCGACCCGGGGACGGCCAGTCCTTTGGTTTAGGGTTTAGGGTTTAGGGTTTAGGGTTTAGGGTTTAGGGTTTAGGGTTTAGGGTTTAGGGTTTAGGGTGAAGACGAGCGCTTTGTAGCAAAGAGTCTGGCAGATTCCCTTTGTCATGGCGGGGTAACATTGTGCATCTTGAAAGGTGCTTGAACTCAATAAGGAATAGGAATTCAAAATTTTAGTACTGTCCCAACCATGAACTAGTTCCCACAGTCTTCAAAATTCTGAATTCCGACTCAACATCTTTCCAGTCCCTAAGGTCCCATGTACCTATATAGTGCGAGATGGTAGTACTTCACTTCTTGTTTAGGGGGAAGGTTCTCTAGGCCCAAACCACAAACCGTTAAACAAAAGGGGCACCCTTGTTTTTTAGGGTTTAGGGTTTAGGGTTTAGGGTTTAGGGTTTAGGGTTACGGGGGCACCTCCCCTCTGGGTCAGGAGATGATGAATGAACAGAAACGAAGGAAGAGATGAGATGGGGGAAAGTGACAGTTCTGGACACGACCGCTGCTCTTTGCTTGCAAACCCAGGGTTTAGGGTTTAGGGTTTAGGGTTTAGGGTTTAGGGTTTAGGGTTTAGGGTTTAGGGTTTAGGGTTTAGGGTTAACCCTATAATACCCTATAATCTTCTCTGACGAGACAAAAAAGGAATGAGACTCGGAGATTGGAGGAGCCACAATCTACACCCTCTCCCCCCCCCCCCCCCCCCCCCCCCCTTGCCGCCGTTGTCTAAAAGATGACTTTCGCGATTGGGGGTTTACGGGGTGAGCCACGCCGTGATTTTGGCTGCAGGACCCTAAGCCCTAAACCCCCCTGTCTCCTGGTGCTAATAAATTCCCAAGAGGTGTCCTAGACAACCTCCGCAATTACTGCGTCATAGTTATCTGAGAACTTCACCCCCAACACTGCTAGGTAGGCCCCTGGTACATTTTTGATTTTCCCTTGTTGGGTTTAGGAGGATCATATTTCGGAATACTTGTCAGAGGGTGTTAAGGGCTACCCTACACCCTAAACCCTAAACCCTAAACTAAACCCAAAACCCACAGTCAGATGGCATTTTTAGAGACTGGCAGCGTCCTCGACAATTGCACTGGCTTCCGGCTAAGCTGAAGCTGTTGGCACCTCTTGCTGCGGATTTGCACAGAAACACTAAAGGCTTAGGGTTAAGGGTTTAAGGGTTAAGGGTTTAAGGGTTTAAGGGTTTAAGGGTTTAAGGGTTTAAGGGTTTAAGGGTTTTAGGGTTTAGGACCTGTACCTGGCGCCAAGCCGAATGCCCCCCTCAACACCCCTGGCCCCCTTGAAAGGGTCGGACACCCCTGTCACGAGGTTCGGGGCTGCGTTCGCTGGGAAAGTAATTTCAAGAAGGTCGTGCGTGAGACCTAAGCCTAAATTTGAAGCTTGAGGTTTTAGGGGTTAGAAGAACTTCGTTTCCAGCATTAAGAACTGAAGCGGCACGATTTCTTTCAGCTCTACATGCTTGATGCTCGCAGCATTTCGCAGCATCCCGTGCTGTAGGTTCAAAAAGGCCAGAGACTACAAAGTATGAAATGAACTGTTACGGCTAAGCACAGCCCCCCCACACACACACACATGCCATACACCCTCAACCCCACACCCTAAACCCTAAACCCCCAATTTAAACCCCAGACCCTAGCCCTAAACCTTACACTCTCCACCCTGCATCCTGAACCCCCGTAAGGCCTGCCAAGTGCACTTCCCTCTCCACCCTGCATCCTGAACCCCGTAAGGCCTGTCAAGTGCACTTCCATGCAACAATTTTGCCGAGCGTCCTCTCTTGGACACGCAAGGAGGAGCCACCGAGGTATGAAGGGCTTCGGTTTTAGGGTTTGCAGGGTATAGGGTTCAGGATTTAGGGTTCAGGGTTCATGGGACTATTAGGGTCCCGGCCCCGAAGCTTAGGGTGTTGGCTTAATCTAGGGTCGTGCAGCCAACCGGTTTTGGTCTTTGTTTGGAAGTAATTAGAGCTGTCTTCGTGTAAACAACACGAAATTTCGGCACAACCGAGGCTGAGGTCCGTTTAGGCTTTTTCGGTTTGGGGTTCAGCTGATTTAAGGTTTAGGGTTTAGGGTTTAGGGTTTAGGGTTTAGGGTTTAGGGTTTAGGTGGTGATGCTGAATTCTTGTTTTTAAGGATACACCAAACCCGTTAATCTCATGCAACCGATTCTTCATGTAGGTTGCCAGTTGTCCTCCCCTTACCACCGCACTCCCTTCCTAGGTGTGCAGCCATGGCGGAGGGGGTTGTTTTGGGTAACCCTAAACCCTAAACCCCAAACCCTAAACCGAGCTCATGAGTTCCGAGAACATTGCAACGGACGGCGAAAGCAAGCGAGCGGCAATCACGCTGTGATCCTTCCTAGCAGCTCCGACCCTATTTGGTTGATCTACTGTTTGCTTTAAGAACCTCAGAAAGAAGAATAAAAGCAATTAATCCATACACTACCCTTGTAAGGAATAATATATGTATGTATATATATATATATATTATATTCTTTTTTTGGGGGGGGTGGGAGAGGGGGTTCTTAAGCAATTACTAGTGATGGATCTGCTTAACCGACATCTGGCGGACCCTTGCCAGTCGACCCTAAACCCTACAAAGCCTCATGCGGATTCGCCTGTTTAGGGTTTAGGGTTGAGGGTTGAGAGTTGCGGGTTTAGGGTCGGGGTCCTTTTGGGGTACCTTCAGGATATGCAATGCTCTGTAAATGGGAGCCTGTTGCAGGTGCCCTACTTGTTAAACTTTCCTGTCCTTACTTGCAACTTGCGCTTCTCAATTCGTCTAGCAAAATGTTCCTCATACTGCTACTACTCGCTTAAGAACACACACACCCCCCCCCCCCCGCAAAAAAAAAAAAAAAAAAAAAAAAAAAAAAACAGATAGCAAAAAAACACATAATAGTCATAATCACAATCTCTACGTTGCCCTTATAAGGAGGATTTCCATTGGGAGGGGTTCTTAATCAGCAAATATAGTAGGCTTGTGCCATTGCAGCTTTGCCACGGTGGGCGTTTTCTGGTCCAGAAACTGCGGACCTTGATCCTCCGGCGTGTAAATTCGGGAGCGGATGGCGCCATTCCAACGAGTTGCCATGTAGTAGTCGAGTAACCCTGCTCTTCCTAGGTCCTAGGGACCTAATAGTTAGGTTACTAGAGCCCTTAAGGGCCCAGTTATTAGGTCCCTGGAAAGATAAAGCAAGCCACCGTTGCATCTTTTTTCCCCCTTGGAGAATATGTTGCAGAGTGCCATGATACCATTATTCGGGTTTAGGGTTTAGGGTTCAGGGTTTAGTAAATTTAAGGTTGAAGACTTTCCGCTTTGCGGCAGTAGGATTTCGGTTCTGCGGTTTGGTCGGTTTGGTTGTGCTAGCTCTCCCCAGTGGAACTCAATGGCCTGTGGGTTCGCGGAGCCGCGCCATCTCGCTCCTCTGTAGGCGTCAGAAAGCAGGCTGCCCCGCGTCATGACGCACATGCGCTGAATTCGGCGCTCGCTTCCTCACAGTCTGTAGAGTAGGTACATACGTTCAGGTTTTGCCCTAAGAGGTCGTACTGTAGTAGATTCTTGCAGGCCCACCATAATCTGCTTGGGAAACAAGTTAAGTCGGTGCTTTGCAGCCTCAGGGTAAAACCCGGAAGCCCTAAACCCTATGCCCAAAGCCCCCCGCCTGTCCATGGCATGTTGGACCAGGATTTTCGACCATGACCCTCTCTAGCATTCATGTAGTGCGTTCCTGCGAACCTTTCAGAAGCCATCACAACCACAATTTCGCGGCCACCTGAACCCTAAACCTTACACCCAAAACCTAAACCCCTCAGTACAAAAAATGTACAAGGAATATTCCTAAACCCTAAACCTTACAACCCAAACCCTAATAGTATAAGTAGAAGGAATATTCCTCAAATCAACATATAGGGCCTCTTCGGGTCCCCAACTGAAGGAAGCTTCCCGGATGCGCTGGCTGGAGTCTCCCGGGGTCCTTTAAAACCCTGACAAACCAAAACCAGGATGCCCTGTAGTGCCCATTTGTTATGTGTATATATATATATATGTATATATAGATATATGTATGTATAAACATATATATATATATATATGTACACATATTTCTTGTTTTTTTTTGGGGGGGGGAAGGGGGGGGGGGTGGGGGGGGCGGGGTGCAGGCTTAAGGGCTTCCCCCTTGTCATAAGGGTAGGATCCCTTCTCAACGTACTCTTTGCGTCATCTTCTTGGGTGTAAACCCTGAACCCTAAATCCTAAACCCACCTTATCCCTAAACCGAAGTCTCCCCTGGGCCTTGTACCTTTGTTAGGGTCCAAGGTCCCCATTTTAGAGGAGCTAATACTACGGGTTTAGGGTTTAGGGTTTAGGGTTAGGGTTTAGGGTTTAGGGTTTAGGGTTTAGGGTTTAGGGTTTAGGGTTTAGGGTTTAGGGTTTAGGGTTTAGGGTTTAGGGTTTAGGGTTTAGGGTTTAGGGTTTAGGGATTCCACAAGCCCTAATCCCTACACCCATGACCAACAATCCCATCGAAACCCTAAAAGCTAAATACACCCTTTGATGTTTCATGTCTCCGATGTAGGTGGCTACTGCTGGAGTGCAGGATCATAGTTCAGGGTTTACAGTTGATGCGGTTGTAGGGTTCATAGGATTCATAGGGTTCACAGGGTACATGTCATGGGTGAAAAAGGGTTCGAAAGGGCTCACAGGCTGCATAGGGCTTAATAGGTTTGCAGGGTTTATGGCGTTAATGGGGTTTCGGGTTTCTGCGAAGTCGTGCGGTCTGATCGTATGTGGGCACGCCTGAGCTCTGACATCTGAGGGCTCCTTCAAATCATGACTCCCTTGTTGGGCGTGGAGATTCTGCACGGAACCGAACTGTACAATCCCGCACCGCACCCCAAACCCTAAACCCTAAACCCTAAACCCTAAACCCTAAACCCCCCAAAGCAAGGGGACCTCATGCAGAGGAGCCCTGATCTGAGGGAGTCATCAACTAGGCCCCCGACGCAGTCTATCCTTCTAGGAGGCCCCATCTTGTTTCAGTGTAGGTTGTTTTGTTTCCAAGAGCCCCCCCCCCCCCTCAACACCCCTACATAGGGGCCTAGAAACCCCCTCAACCCTGCAATCTGAACAGGTGCTTATGTTGTTTGAAAGACCATCTAGTTTTGGGGTCCCTTGCCTTCCGTACATGGGTCCCTTGGTCTGTAAAGGCTATATGATGGCTATATAAAGGCTCATACTGGCAACTATCCTGAAAGAGTATAGGGTTTAGGCTTCTTGCCCGGCCTCCCTCATCATCACGGCAACTTGCTTCGTCACCTGTTGTTGATGAGCACGGCACATGCTTGCGATGTGGCTTGTCGGCCAAAGCTCCATGCGTTGACAGCATGGTCCTGTGTATTGTGGCGCCCCAAAGCCAGAAACCTCAAGCCCTCAACCCGACTATATACCCACGAAAGCCCACGCCTCTGCAACTAGCTGGCCCAGAGGCCTTTTATGGGCAAGAGGGATTATAGTACCCCCCCTACTATTATCATCTCTACAAAGCACTGTTAGGATAAGGGGGAACATCCCAACCTTGAACCCATTTCGGAAGCTTCAGAGAGGGTTTCGAGTCGATGCCGCTGGAGCCGACAGGGCTTAGGGTTTAGGGTTTAGGGTTAGGGTTTAGGTTTTAGGGTTTAGGGTTTAGGGTTTGGGGTTTGGGGTTTAGGGTTTAGGGTTTGGAACATGTCCGAGGCCGCACCCCAATGATGTGGGACCTCCTGGGGGTTTCGGTTTAGGGGTTTTAGGGGTTTTAGGCGTTTTAGGGTTCAGGGTTTAGGGTTAGGGGGGTTAGAGGGTTATAGGGTGACAGGGTGCTAGGGGTGATAGGGTTCAAGGGAAATCCGAAACTTCTAAACAACCCTTAAACCCACAACCACGCATTTCTAAACCTCCAAGCAAGCCCTTAAACCCGACATCCAAAACCTTAAGCCTCCAAGTATGTATGACCCTCGACCGTGTACCCCACAACCTCCAAGTTGGCCTCATACTTCGCAGGCCGTCAGGAGAGGCTGCGGGGCCAATAAAAAGGGAAAGTGCAGTGCTGCTGTTGGGCTTGTGGCTGCGTAAGGCGTAGGGTTTACAGGGCTTGGGGCTTGAGAGTGTACGACCTTAAACCCTAAACCCGAAACCCCAAGAGTTTCGTGCTTAGTTCAGCTGCTTAGGGTGTTGGTATTGCGGGGTCCTGATGGTATGGGGCAGTCGGATTTGAAAGCAGTTGGCGTTGTTTGGGGCGCAGGATACTCCATGTTATAGTGGCAATCTGTTTGAGAGCCCACTTCCACGCCGTTCGCTAGCTCTTGTTTTTTGCTCATGGTCCTTTTCGACAAGGTTTCATGCAACGGTCTCAAGCATTCTGGCTTATGAGCCCATATACAGAGCCATCTCCACCCATGTGCCGCTGATGTGACCGAGTTTCTATCTGCTGCTTTGTAGCCGTGGTGCCGCGATTAAACTCGACGGCCTCACGTTGTAGTTTCTGTGTGCCTTTAGGTCAGCAGTTGCTGGCGAGGAGGCCTATAGGGAGTTAGGTGTAGGGTCGGCGGGGGTTTGCAATCGTGCCGGTTGCAAGGGCTTGTTCTACCGAGTGAGGGCTCCTAAGCCTCAACCCCACTACATTTTTGCTTCCCCCCTTGGTAGCCCAGAGGCTTTTGTTGGGACAAGGTTTCCTTATAAAGTGACCAACCCCCAAAACGGTGCCCTTAATAGAAGATGGTTACTGGGCTACCTCGACTATTTGCTCAAGAACCCAGAAAAAAGAATGAAAGAGAATAATCCCTACACTACCCTTCTAAGGATGGGACTCTAGCTGTAAGCCATGAGCCGAAGCAACTTATCCCGAAGCCGAATCCTAAGATCCCTACAGACCCTGGGCTGAACTGCTCAAGAATGCGACTTGCCTACAACCCTAGACCCTAAACCGTTTCTATAGGGTTTAGGGTTGAGGGTTTAGGTCCACAAGCCCATAGACGTTGGGAGGGCGTGGCAGCGAATCGCTTTTCGATCTTGAGCTGTTAAACAGTTAGAACCCCTTCTGGGGGCTTCTCTGCGAAGGAAACGGGTTATGAAACATGGCATGGTCAAGCGACTCAACTTTGAAGAACAACCAACGCCCCTCTCCGAAAAGAAAACACCTTCAACCTTGGTTTTCCTCGTTGATCATTGCGCAAAACAGGTTTGAATCTCAAATCTAATCCCAAATCCGTCCCAACTGGATACTATTTTTTAGACATGTCTAAAAATAGTATCCAGTTGCCCCAAGCAGGTAGTGCGATGGACTCCTGCTATTGCCTTAAGGGCCTAAGCAGCTGGGTCAACGTCGCCGGGGCCCCCAGACGGTCAGACGGTGGGTGCAGAGAAGGTGAGGTTTGCTGCTTGTTCTCTCTAGGCTTGGTAGCCCAGTGGTACCCCTTTTCCCTTTTCTAGGGTTCAAGGTTCCCGTATAAACCCCAAGAAGGTTGCCCTTATTGCAATAATTATGGTTTTATTGGGCTAAGAAGTAGGGCATTCTTCGGCTTGTTTTGCATCCTGTTGCAAGCTATTGCGCGAAAACGGATTCGAGCCTACCCAAGGAGCCCAATACCCCCTAATTCAGGAACACACCTTTAATCATATTAAGGATCCTATATCAAGCAAGAAAAATTCCTAAACCCTAAACCCTAAACCCTAAAACCTAAACCCTAAACCCTAAACCCTAAAGGGGTATTGGGCTCTTTGGGTGGATCATGCGAAGAAACGTAAGGGACTTGCCACCACGCTATCGGCATAGAACAACTTGGCTTCGCGAAGATGGGCAAGGCTTTGCGCAGCTCGTACCTTCGAGGGGTTTAGGGTTTAGGGTTTATATTAGGGTTTAGGGTTTAGGGTTTAGGGTTTAGGGTTACTGAGGGTTCAGGGTTACTTAGGGTTTAGGGTTAGGGTTTAGGGTTTAGGGTTTAGGGCTTAGTTCAGGTTTATGAGTTAGGGCCGCGCAAAACATGGCATTGCCACTGCCACCATCTCGCTGCGTGCATGCTCTGCACTCTGTCCTATATCCCCCTTGGGGTTTTTCATATAAAACCCAAGAGGATATTGACGATTTTTCATTAAGGCTCTAATGGGAACTACAGAGGAACCCCTTCGAAGGCCCAAGTTGATACTATGTAGGTACATGGATCCTTCAGGTAAAGCCCCAAGCCTTCAGTCAATCCCTAAACCCTAAACCCTAAACCCTAAACCCTAAACCCTAAACCCTAAACCCTAAAACCTAAACCCTAAACCCTAAACCCTAAACCCTAAACCCCAACTCTTCAGTCAAACCCGTGCTCAGGCTAACAGTCGACCCGCGCCACCTCCTCCACTGCCGCTGGCAGGCCTCTGATGCGGGGCTTGCGTTTAGTTTAGGGTTTAGGGTTTAGGGTTTAGGGTTTAGGGTTTAGGGTTTGGGGTTTGGGGTTTGGGGTTTGGGGTTTGGGGTTTGGGGTTTGGAGTTTAGGGTTTAGGGTAGGGGCGGAGATGGTGGAGCGACCGGCTAAGGTTTGTAGGGCATCGTAGGTGTTTATCAATGCGTGTTCAGAAGTTCAGGGTAGCGAGCTTGCAGGAATCCGAGTGTTTTCCTCGCACAGCCTTCATGGAATACCAGCGCACCTGGGCCAGAGAGTTGGACTCAGGAGGCTCGGGCTCGGGTCCCGCGCAGGCTGTGTCAGGTGGTTGCTCGAGTGTCATGTGGAACCCTAAGCCCTGCCCTAAGCGGTCCATGTACATGATTGTTATATACTTGTATACTTGGGCCCCAAAGTTTAAAATAAGAATACTTTTAGCGCCCAAGTATTCCCTCATGGACCCTTAGAGCTAAACACACACTTGGGCCTTCGAAAGTTCCCATTTAGAGACCACTGAACCCCAAGCCCCTAGACCCTAAACCCTAAGTATACCTAAGCATCTATCTAGATCTGTCTATCTGTCATTACACAGACAGAACTTCGATACGTGCATATGCGGAAACATGCACACACACGGACCACTAAACAAGTACATCAGTAAAATAAAGATGTACATATATCTATATATCTATATATCTATATATCTATGTATCTATATATATATATATATATATCTATATATCTATATATCTATATATCTGTATATCTGTATATCTACATATCTATATATCTATATATCTACATATCTATATATGTATGTGTATATGTACATATATGTAGATGTTTGTTTGTCTTTGCTCATGTTTATATTGTGTGTTCATATTTGAATTTTTATGTAAGTTTACATGTACATACCTATAAATATACAAACATAAACAACCAAATAAATATGTATACCCAAAGGCTCCAATGTAGTTCCTTTTCGGGTTAGCTATAGGGGATTCTAATATACTACCCCAAAAAGGTACTACATGGGAGCCTTTGGGTATATATATATATATATATTTGGTTATTTACATCTTTATGTAAGTTTATATGGACATACCTATAAAAATATACAAATACAAACAATAATATATATATATATATATATTTGGGAAACACAGGCCCCGGCGCCTTGAGATCCAGCTCCCCGGCGCCGGTTGTGCCCCCAAACATGCCGGGAGCCTCTGGAAGGGTGGGACGACCAGAGGGTTGTGGGTTTCGGGTTTAGGGTTTAGGGTTTAGGGTTTAGGGTTTAGGGTTTAGGGTTTAGGGTTGGGAGAGGGGGGGGGAAGGGGGCTTAATTAGGGCTTTCGGGGTGGTGCTTTTGGGGGTATTGGGGTGTTATGGGTTTGGGGCCTTTAAGGGCCTTGGGGTCTTGAGCCTAGGGGTTTGTGGGTGTAGGGTAAAGTTTAGGGTACCTCGTTAACCCTAAGGCCCAAAGCCAAGGACCCGAAGAGGATTGAATACTCTCAGCATAGTGGTGTTTCACACGACACCCTAAACCCTAAACTCGAAATCATTTCTGGCCCCTACCCCCCCCCCCCCCCCCATCCCACTCAAGGCCCCGTGAACCCTAGAAGGGGCAGGGTATACAAGTCATTAGCAACAAGGTATACTCAACTTTTTGTTCTTGCTTGTTTTCGTTCACCCTCACCAAGATGTTCCACATCTTCGCTGTGCTCCCCTAGTCTCTGATAGGCATTACATTCTACACCCTCAAATCTACAGTCTCCCCTGAAAAGCCCTAAACTTTCAAACCCCGAAAGCCCCAAAGCCCTAACCCCTCAAACCCTCAATCTCTCAAGCCCCTAAACCTCAAACCCTCAACCGCCCAAAATATCTCCAACCCTGAAACTCCTCAATGCCCTGAACCTTCAATCCTGCAAAGCCCCAAAACCCTAAAACCTAAAGCCTAAAGCCTAAACCCCCCCAAATCCCTCCAAATTCCCTCCAACCCTCCAAACTTTCCTGAAGCCCCCAAATGCTCCCCAAATGCCCCCAAGTCCCTCCTACCCTAAACCCTAAACCCTGAACCCTAAACCCCAAACCCTAAACCCTAAACCCTAAACCCTAAACCCCAAACCCCAAACCCTAAACCCTAAACCCTAACCCTGAACCCCAGGTGCTGCCGTGCAGTCGGACCCGGCGCGCCGAAGGGCGATTGCCGGTGCTTCAGTGGGGTTTAGGGTTTAGGGTTTAGGGTGTAGGGTTTAGGGTTTAGGGTGTGTGCGTTGATTTTGTTGGTTAGGTGTGCAGGGTTGGGATTTTGTTTTCCTAAGGGTTGTGATTCATTTTCATGATGGACTTCTTTCTCGGTGTCCTCTGCCATAAACCCTAAACCCTAAACCCTAAACCCTAAACCCTAAACCCTAAACCCTAAACCCTAAACCACTCTTCGGCCTCCGTGAGGGAGCGTTGCTCGACACCAGCTCCGACGCCTTTGACATCATGGAGGACTACAAAAGGGACTGGACGACTCCGAGCCCGAGACTTCATCTCCTTACGGTTTAGGGTTTAGGGTTTAGGGTTTAGGGTTTAGGGTTGATAGGGCAGCGTGGCCACCGTGGAGGCAGACGACTCACCTCGTACGGGTTCTGTTTGGGGCTGTTCTCCCGTATACTAACAGTCCTTAGTAGGGAGTACAATACTATACCCCCCCTTGGGAATTATTTTTTTTATGTTTGTTCTGATACAACCCAAGAGGACATTTAAAATATGATGGTAATTAAGGTTCTAAGGGGAGTATAACAATGGGGAGATACTATAATCGATATGAAGGACTGTTAGTATAAGGGGGGAACATCCCCGAGTTCTGTTCAGTGATCTCTTGAGACGAGCTGAATGTTTGATTTTGCTGTTGTTCTTGGTGGAAGGGGTGTGTGTGTGTGTGTGTAGATGACGGTTGCTGAAGGGCTTTGTTAGAGCTGCTTCGGGTTTAGGCCCTTTGGAGATGTTGCTTGCTTGTTTTTTGTTTACAAGCTTAACTTCAGGGCTGAGGACCCAGGAGTGCCCATTTTCCCCTAAACCTTGAACCATCAGAGTTTAGGGAATTTGGGTTTAGGCTTGACTCCGGTGTACAGCCGGAAAGATCCCAAGCAAAGTCTGGCCATGCTTGCCCGAAGCCTTACACCAGTCCAGCGAGGGCACTCCGAATCTACAGTTCTCTGCATGGTTCGAGGTGTCAGCATTAGGTTTAGGGTTTAGGGTTCAGGGTTCAGGGTTCAGGGCTTAGGGTTAAGGGTTTAGGGGGTATATTTGTGTAATAAGATGTCCCGCTTTGAAGGTTTAGGGGGCAGGGGGCCGGGAGTAGCTGGCCCTTGGCTGCCAGGCCAGAGGTACTAATTGCAAAGGGTAGAGTTTTTTTTTTTTTTTTTGGGGGGGGGTTCAGGGTTGTGCAAGGCAGGATTCTTCCCAGTACCCCCGATGAGGCTGCTTCAGACTCATTGGTTCTCAGCACGGAAAACTTGGTAGCCCAGGGGTACCATGTTCATATAAAGTAACCAACCCAAAAAGCGGGTGCCCTTCATGGGCTGCCAGGAAAGCAGGTAGAGCCCTGAAACCCTTCACCCTAAACCCCAAACCCGAAACCCTAAACCCCAAACCCCAAACCCTAAACCCTAAACCCTAAACCCTAAACCCCTTCAAGAGAATCTGGGTAGTGAGTTGAGGTCGGGTCAACATTCAAGGCGACCTTCTGATCTTAGGCGCGGGCATGACTGTTCGGGGGGTCAGGGTTTATGGTTTAGGGTTTAGGGTTGAGGGTTGAGGGTTGAGGGTTGAGGGTTGAGGGTTGAGGGTTGAGGGTTTAAGGTTTAGGGTTTAGGGTTTAGGCTTAGGGTTTGGGGTTCGGGGTTTAATGTTTATGGTTCAGAGTTAGTATGGTTCCTTACCTTGTTTCGAGGGATCCGAAGTATTGGCCCCTTATTCTATATTCAGCTCATACAGGGGATATATATATATATATATGTATATATGTATGGTTCCGTGTCCCGTGTCGGTACCCCCCCGCCCCAGCCCCCTAAACCCTAAATCCCAAACCCTAAACCCCCAAACCCTAAAACCCCTCAACCCTAAACCCTAAACCCTCAAGCCTCAACCCTCAACCCAAAACCCAACCACAGGGGGGCGGGGCGGGGACCCTAAACCCTAAGCCCTAAGCCCTAAGCCCTAAGCCCTAAGCCCTAAACCCTAAACCCTAAACCCTAAACCCTAACCCTCAACCCAAACCCCAACCACACCACCCCACAGGGGGGCCATGGGGGGGGGGGGGGGGGCCCGGGGGGGGGGGGGGGGGCAGCGACGCTGCACCATATATACCGACCCCCCCCGCAAGACGAACCACGTCAAACACCTAAACCCTGAACGGAAACCCTCAACGCAACCGTGAATCGTAAACCTTCAAGCCCACCAGGGACCAAAGCCTGACCTTAAGCCTTAAACCCTAGACACTGAACCCACCATACCATGAAGCACATGGCGGGGGGAGGGGGGGGGACTCTAACTAAACCCTGAACGTGAACAAACCATGGACAAACCATGAACCACAGGATACATACCCATTGGGGGGGGGGGGGGGAGGAGGTGGTGATTGCTCTCACATATTGGCCCTGAAACCCTGAAATTCCTGAGCCAGGATGTGATCACAAAAACCTAAACCGTGCCCTGAGCCAATCCCTAAATCCTAAACCCTAAACTCTAAACCCTAAACCCTAAACCCTAAACCCTAAACCCACAGGATGCAAAGAGACCGGGCGCCCGATCTGTGCCCGGATGCTGGCCGGCGTTGGGGTCCCAGGATGTTTCGTTTCTCGAAGACTGTAGGGTTCAGGGTCTAGGGTTCAGTGTCCAAGACTTAGGGTTTAGGGTACTTTAAAAGGGAAGATGTGGAGGTTCATAAGAGACGGCTTTTAGGGTTGGATGTTGTGCCTGCTTCAGCGTGTTCCCCGCCCGCTTGAGAGGTCGAAGCTGGTTTTTTGCCTTCAAACGGTCCACGGGCTCTATATGATTTGTTTTAACGGGGAGGAGTTAGAATATAAACTTAAAGGGATTAGATATGAAGAGTGGCTCCCCTTTCCCCCTTTCAGCTCCAAAGACCCCGCAGGGCTCCAGATTTCAAGAGCTTGGCCTTTTTAAGCCAAGAGGGTTGAGGGTTTAGGGTTTAGGGTTTAGGGTTTTGGGTTTTGGGTTTAGGGCCAGGGCTTTTAAGTCCGAAGCCCCCTATCCTTATGCTATTTAAGATTTTAAGAGCATGGCCTTCGATCCCAGAGGCCAGGGCTTTGAAATCCACCGCCCGCTATGCCCACTGTCCTTAAGATTCAGAGCTTGGTCTTTACCCAAAGGCTCCTATGTAGTACCTTTTTGGGGTAGGATATTAGAATCCCCCAGAACTAACCCAAAAAGGAACTGCATTGGAGCCTTTGGGTGGTCTTTAAGCCAAGAGGGGCTTCCGGGTTTTCGGCGTCTAAGCCAAGAGTCCAGGGCATCGGTCTAAAGTCGGCGTCAAAACCCTAAACCCTAAACCCTAAACCCTAAACCCCAAACCCCAAACCCCAAACCCCAAAACCCTAAACCCTAAACCCTAAACCCTAAACCCTAAACCCTAAACCCTCAATTCAATTTTAACTCCAGAAGTTATGGACTCCGGGAACGGCTTGACTGTCAACCGGAACCCACACGATTTGGGCCCTTAAGCAGTCGCAGGGTCCTGAATCTATACCCCCCTTGGGAATTTTATTTTTGTTTATATGAAACCCAAGAGGATTGAACAAGTATATTATTTTTGTTTATATAAAATCCAAGAGGATTTGAAATACATTATTTTTGTTAAGGTTCTAAGGGGAGTATAGGAATAGCACGCGAAACTTGACCGTAAACATGGGGCCCCATTAAAGCGCGTCCGACATTAGGGTTTATGGTAGGGATAAAAGTTTGTAGGCAAACAGTCGTTCTAAGTGTTTTGGGGGTTGCATCGACCTTCGAACCCTGCCTGGAAACATCATTTAGGGTTTAGGGTTTAGGGTTTAGGGTTTAGGGTTCAGGGTTTAGGGTTTAGGGTTAACTTGAATTTTGGAAGATAGGGTTAGAGGGTTTAGCGGGTTTCGGACCGACAGGACTCTAAAGTTCTTTGGGCTCAACTCACATGAATCATAGTGTATCTTTGCATAGGCCCCAAACTAGGGTAAGGTATGCATCCTCCGCTTACATGCGGTTTAGGGTTGTAAGGGTTTTAGGGGGGGTCAGGGTTTTCGGGTGCATGAGGCCGTAAACTCTAAAACCCGAAACCCTCAACCCCAAACCTTCGGTAAGTCGCGGACTCCCGCTAGCTGCAACAAGAGGGTAGCCGTGCCCTGGGGGGCTCCTCCCTATACAAGCCTTACCCAGAGGGTCCATTTGTAATGCCATTATGGAATTAGGTACCCCAAAACCCTATTCAGTATGGTTTTTGGGTACCTATTTCCATAATAGTAATACAAATGAACCCTCTGGGTTAGTAGCCTTTTTGTACTGAGCCCACGAAGCCTCTTTTCCGCAGATGGACTTTGGGTTAAGACCTTTAGGCGGTTTAGGGACATGGAGCCAGATTGAATGAAACTAGAAAGTTATTGATGAGTCTTTGGGCAAAACCCTAAACCCTGGACCTTATAAGCCCTTTCATAGGTTTCACATCCGGTTTTACCTTGCCCGCAAAGGCCACCGTCACGGTGCACGGCACGGATATCCAGATCGTCTCGAGGGAGCAGGGCCAGCTGAGACTTCAGGCAGGGAGGGAGGGCCTTTGGGCTCACAGGGTTGGTTCAGGGTTCCTGGTTTAAGGCTTTTGGGTTTTTGGGTTGTTGGGTTTGGGGTTTAGGGTTTAAGGTTTTGGGGTTTGGGATTTGGAGTTTGGGGTGTTCTAGTGCCATATGCCCTGATATTTGGATTGCTCGTAGTATGTTCCTTCCGACATAGGCTCAAGGGATCGGAGGTCTGGCGCTGCTTTTGGAAGATTTGCGAGGGCTGGCGGGTGATTCGTACGTTGTGGGTTGCATCAGGGTTTATGGTTTAGGGACCCTAAACCCTAAACCCTAAACCCTAAACCCTAAACCCTAATAGATCTGAACTCAGCTTGAAGACTGAAGCCTCGAGCCGAAAACATCCAACCCTAAACCCCATACCCCAAACTTTGAAGCCCAGCCATACGTCGGCTGTGGCTATAGTTTAAGGCCCCAAGGTAGCTACACAACACCGACCCTTCTTCGGTCAAAATGTTCAACAAACTCTGGGTGTAGGGCTTGGGGGTTAGGGTTTGAGGTTTGGGGTTTGGGATTTAGAGTTTATTGTTTAGGGTTTAGGGTTTAGGGTTTAGGGCGGCAAAGGGAGCCAATCGGGAGGAAGATGCGCGAAGATGCATTGTGCCATAGTTGGTTTGCGTGTCTCGGGTCAGTACTCCCCCCCTTCCCCTCCTTGGCTTTCTTCTGGTCGTCGTCTTCGCGAATGTATGCACTACGGTTCTTCAACGAATGTATTGCCTAAACCCTGAACCCTAAACACTAAACCCTAAGCCCCTAAGCCTTTAAGCCCTAAACCCTGAACCCTACGCCCTAAACCCTAAACCCTAAACCCTAAACCCTAAACCCTTGTTCGAGCCTTTGAACCCAAAACCCACCTTGAGGGTTTAGGGCCTAGGGATCACACACCCTAAACCCTAAACCCTAAACCCTAAACCCTAAACCCTAAAACCCTAAACCCTAAACCCTAAACCCTCTTCTTTGTCCTGTTGAGGTGTGGTGCTCCGCGGAGGCCACCAGAACTCTTAGGGCAAGGGTTTTTAGTAAGGAGTTCTCGTTTAAGAAAAGGACCTTCTAGTACTTCCTTTACGGTGCTGTTCAGGGCTTCTTGGTTCGGCAATTGATACTCTCCGTATCTGAGCCCGAAAATGGGCTTGAACTGGTGCTTAGGGGGTTGGGGATGCGAGGGCACGTACGGCTTAGAGTTGCCGTGTTTACGTCGGAGTTCTGATAGAGGTGACGTGGGATTCGAGGAAGGTGCAGAGAAGGGCTTGAGGGGACTCTAAGAGCCCCTAAAGCCCCCAAAGCCCCTAAATTTAAAGCCCCTAAAGCCCCTGCCTGATCGCTGCAAACCCCTAGAACTCCTAAGGCCCCGGAAGCCCCTAAAAACCTCCTAAGACCCCTATTACTCGGGAGGCCCTTGGGATATGTATATATATATATATACATATATATTCTACTTTTCCTTACTGGGTTTAAGAGGACCCTGTTTATGTATATTTTTCAGAGGATTTCTGGGGCAATCCTAGCTAGGTTCCCCCCCATAATTAAGGGTTTTTTTGGGATAATTGAGCCTAGTTAATAAGGTTACTTGGGTTCCCTAGATTAAAATCCTTTTGTGCCATGGTGTTTTGCCACGCCGGGAGGCGTTTCGGATGGCGCGCCAGCTGCACGATGCCTCGACGCTGTGGACCCGTCGCGAGGCGCCCTAAACCCTATATATAAACCCTAAACTACACCCTAAACCCAAACTTCATGGGAACTCCGGTGCTTCCAAGGGGGGATTTGGGGTTAGGCAGATTATGTTTCAGAACTTTTGCAGGGCCCCATCTTGCGCTTCGGACCGCGAAACCCTAAAGGCTAAGCGAGGAACCCTAAACCCTAAACCCTAAACCCTAAACTCAGCACAGGCCATCCGCGACGACGTGCTCCGCAAGGCTGCTTCTCGCAGTGCCCCGGATGAGATACTTGCGGACCCGTCTCGGGTCTAGACCCGAAACCCTAGAGGGCCCTAAAGCCTGATCCCCAAACCCTAAACCCCAAACCCCAAATCCTAAACCCTAAACCCCTACTAAGCCCTCAAGGGCCCTAAAGCCTAAACCCTCCAGCCCTTGGGGCCCCTAAACCCTAAACCCTAAACCCTAAACCCTAAACCCTAAACCCTAAACCCTAAACCCCCTATACCCCCCTATACCCCCCTATAACCCCCTATAACCCCCTGTATGCCCGAAGCGGTAGGTGCTGGGCATGGATAGTCTCGGAGACCCTCTGGCAGCAGAGGGTATCTTCCTTTCCTAGCTGGGTTTAGGGTTTTAGGGTTTAGGGTTTTGGGTTTAGGGTGTAGGGTTTAGGGTTGCGCCCTCAACCCCCATAGGCCAAGAACGGGATACTGACTTCTTTAGCTGCTAGCTCACTGGTGGCATGCCGACCAAGGGTTCCGACAAACCCTAAACCCGGGTCTGCCCATTCAGGGCGAAAGACCTGGGGTTTAGGTGTTAGGGTCTAGAGTTTAGGGTTCAGGGATGCTTGAGGCTCAGGGTTTAGGATTTTGGGTTCAGGGATGCTTGAGGCTCAGGGGTTTAGGGATTTAGTTATTTAGGGTCTAGGGTTGAGAGATGTTCTGCTCCGGGCTTTTGAGCTAGGTGTGTCTGCCTGCGTGCTGGCGCGCAAGGTGCGTAGGACCTAAACCCTAAACACTCAACCCTAAACCCTAAACCCTAAACCCTAAACCCTAAACCCTAAACCCTAAACCCGGTGAGGCTTTGGAGCTGGAGGCGATGTCATCCCTAGACCAGACATGAGTTCCTAGATCATGCTCTGGTTCAACCCTAAACCCTAAACCCTACACCTAAACCCTAAACCCTAAACCCTAAACCCTAAACCCTAAACCCTAAACCCTAAACCCTAAACCCTAAACCCTAAACCCTAAACCCTAAACCCTAAACCCTAAACCCTGAACCCAATCTCGGGCCCAAAATTGCATGACACCCAACACCCCCCAGAGACCTTTCAAAGCCCTAAGGGCCACTCCTTCCAGAGCCTACTTAAAGGTTTGGGTTTATAGGGTTAGGGTTTAGGGTTTAGGGTTTAGGGTTTAGGGTTTAGGGTTTAGGGTTTAGGGTTTAGGGTTTAGGGTTTAGGGTTTAGGGTTAGGGTTCAGGGTTTGGGGTCGTAAGGTTGGGGTTTAGAGTTCATCCTGCACCAGCCCGCACCCTACACCCCACGCCCCCAAAATCCCTCACTGCTTCACAGGTTCTTCGGCTTGCGAGGTGTAGGGTCTGGGGTTTAGGGTTTGGGGTTTAGAGTAAGAAACCCTCAACTCGCCTTCGAGGCACCATGCGCTCGCACAGCAGCCTCCGTTCCACAAGTGGTGGCGTGCAGGCCTCGTTACGGTTTAGGGTTTGGGGTCTTGGCTCGGGGTCACAATCCGGGTTAGCTGGGATCTGCAGCCCGTGCTTAATCTTCATCCCCATGATCCAGCAGATCAAATCCTCGAGGTCATACGCCGCATTCCAGGGCAGCTCGAGACGATCAAGTCTCAAACCACGAGTAGTTCGAAGATTGTTCTCCTGGGGTGGCTCATCAAGGGTGTCAAGGCGGTGCATGACAAGATTCCAGATGGTTCCAAGGGCGCGTTTGATGTTGCCGCACGTGAGCTCAATGCTGCTTCCAACAATGCAAAGGCCTTTGGTTCCGGCTATATCCAAGCAAAGATCATCAGACATAATATAGGGGCCTTAAGAATTAGAATAGGTTTTTTAATGTTTTATTATTATTATTTTTTTTTTTTTGGGGGGGGGGGGGGGGGGGGTGATTATAGCAATTATACAGGGACCATAAGGGAACGCTCGATCATTCAAGGAGATGTCAGGTCTTCTGGATCGGTTTAGGTCCACTCTTAGGGGCTGAGAATGGAAACCTTTAACCCTAAAGGGACCCGAACCCCCGTGTCAGCCCGAAGGTTAAGCCTTGTGCCCTACAAGTAGGCGCCCCCTTACTACACTAACCTTAGTTAAGGGAGTTATAACCTACATAGTAAGACCCATAACCCAATTTAGGACCCTTATAACCCTAAACCCTAAATCCTAAACCCTAAACCCTATTTATAACTGGGAGGCCCACACACGTAGTCCACTGAGCCGTTATGTCTTGGTGCGAAGTTGCTCTTGGGAATCGGCACCGGAGGCACAGCCGGAGACAGGAAACCCAACCCCATAAACTCAGGGGTTTAGGGTTTAGGGTTTAGGGTTTAGGGTTTGCTTGAGTCCTAAACCCTGAAATCCTTAAATCCCAAACCCTCAGCCCTACAAACCTTGAACCCTAAGCCCTAAACCTCACAAACCTCAAAAACTCTAAACGCAAAACCCTACTGTCAAAACACCTGGATATAGATGTCTGGGTTCCATGTAGGTCCGCCTGCGGTGTTCATGGGCAAAGTATTCCTGGTTTTTTAACTTGCAGATGTAGGGTTTACGGGAGGTTCACGGGTTGTTATAAGTCAGCTTTTTGCTGCCTTAAATTGAGTACAGTTACCATAAATTTCCTACTTCTAATTATCCATGAACCTCCAAGTAGGGTTCACTAGTCAGGGTTCAGGGTTTAGGCTGCGCGAACACACTAGGACATAGAGTCGGCCCGTATTCCCTTTTTGCTAGGTTTCGGTTCCCCTATAGTACAAAGGAATCTAACTAAACCCTACTAGAAGGGCCCACTATAGGCCCCTTTAAACCAACAAGGGTACCCTTTGTACGGGCTACTCTTGTGTCGAGAACAAGTCCCTAAGCCCTATAAACCCAAAGCCGAAAAACCCAAAACCCGAAACCTACACCTCTAGCTCACATCCCTATAGGCTTTCTGGCGCCCAAGGCACTAAACGTCTGCCACGTGCCAAAACATCCTAGGATCCGGCGTAGGCCCTTATTCCCTTTTTTCGGGTTGGGGGTTTAGGGTTTAGGGTTTAGGGTTTAGGGCTATGGGGTTCCCTTATGATCCCCTTAAAACCAAAAAGGGGCACCCTCTTTTTTCCTAGCTTCCTCCTGGGTCTAGCCCTAAACCCTAAACCCTAAACCCTAAACCCTAAACCCTAAACCCTTACTCCTGGGTCTAGCACCAACACCGCCAGGAGTCTTGGGCCTCGCCCCTGGAGGACGAGGAGGTCATCACACGTCCCAAGGCAGCTTTGAGAGCGTTAGGGTTTAGGGTTTAGTGTTTAGGGTTTAGGGTTTGGGGTTTAGGGCCTAAACCCTAAACCCTGAACCCACGTGAGCTTTCGGTCCTCCTGCTGGGTCGTTTTGGTAGACCATGGCACTTTTTTTTGTAAAGAGACCTGCCAGGAAAGGATCCTAGTTTGGAGAAGCGCTCAATTTGTTAGTTCAGAAGCCCAAGCCCCTGAAACCCGTTAGGGTTTCGGGTTTCGGGTTTAGGGTTTAGGGCCCCAAACCCAAAGCCCCAAAGCCTAGAAGCAGTGGCTACACCCCAGGCCCTCGCCCCCCCCCCCCCCCCCCCCCCAAGTTGGATTTAGGGTTTAGGGTTTAGGGTTTAGGGTTTAGGGTTTAGGGTTTAGGGTTTAGGGTTTAGGGTTTATAAGGTGTAGGGTTTAGGGTAATTTGATCCCAAACGCGGACGCTTCAGGCGACTTTCGGGTTCAGGGTTTAGTGTTCCCCCTCAACCCTAAACTTGGGATGTTCCCCCTTATCTTAATCGGGATGTTTAATTATCCCAATTAAGGACTGTTTGTAGAAGGGGAGTAATCCCAACCCTAAACCCTAAACCCTAAACCCTCAACCCTCAACCCTCAACCCTAAACCCTAAACCCTAAACCCTAACCCCAATTCAGTTGGGTCTTGGGACTCATGGTTGCCCGAGACCCCCAATGCTTCCTTCCATTGCCAAAAGGATGCCTACGGTCTCGGTCTTAGGGGCCCTCAACCCGAACACAATCTAAGGCACACTATAAGCCCCTAGAACCTAAACCCTAGAACCCTAAAGCCCTGAACCCTAAGACCTAAACCCTAGAAGCGTAGAGCCCTAAACCCTAAGACTTAAACCCTAGAGCCCTAGAGCCCTAAGACCTAAACCCTAGAACCCTCGAACCCTGGAGCCCTAGAGCCCTAAGCCATGGTTTAAGGAATGACCCCGAGTTCTGGGTTGTTGGAGTCTCTGGCATCGGAGCATTTCCGCGCGGCAGACGCTCAGTTCAGGGTTTCGGGTTTGCAGGGTTTGGGGTCTCGGGTTTATAGGCTTTATAGGGTTTTTAGGGTCGAAATAGGCTTTATGGTTTTTAGGGTTCATAGCATAGGGTTTCTGGGGTTTACAGGGCTTAGGGTCTGACAGTCGGACCCTCAGGCAGTCAGACATCACTGTCTGAGCGTCTGAGTGTCTGACTGTCTGCGTGTCTGGGCGTCTGCGAGTGTCTCAACCCAACGTGTCAACGTGTCAACCAAATGTCGGCTCTTAAATCACTCCGCAGGGCCTCAGAAACGAGCGCGCCGCTCTCTAAGTATAATTCGGTGTCTGACTTTCTGAGTGTCTGTTTTTCAGTTGGCGTCCCATCTTCACAAATCCCAATTACCAATATTACGAGTTTTGGGCTTTGGGATTTTGGGGTTTTTTGGTTGGTTCCCCATGCCCTAAACCCTAAACCCTAAACCCTAAACCCTAAACCCTAAACCCTTTAAGCCTTCAACCCGACTATAGACCCAACACCCAACTCAGCGCCAGACCCGGCACCAGCAGTCTTCAAACGTCGAGGCCATGCACATGGCATGTCCTTCGAATTTTGTATATATATATATACATATATATATATATTAGGCGTTTTCTCGTGTTTATTATTTATGTATACATATGCATACATACATATATATATATATATATTTGTTTATATATTTATATTTACTTATTCGCTGTTGTATATATATATATATGTATGTATGTATATGTGTATTGGTTTGTACTGTTTTCGTAATTATTCTGGAAATTATTCTTCGTAATATTGTTAGTATTACTATCATCATCATCATCATCACCATCATCATGATTATTTTTATTATTCCATATTATACACGATACAATGCATATGCTATATATCATACTATATGATATCTGATTCATTCAGGGATTCTCGGGTGCCGGCTCACCTGCCTTACCCCGGAAGCCTTCAAACGCCCGACCCGCCACATTTGCGCGGTTCAAGGGCGGCTCGGGGGATGAGGGGCTTTAGGGTTTAGGGTTTCAGGGTTCCAGGGTCTAGGGTTTCAGGGTTTCAGGGTTTCAGGGTTTCAGGGTTCTAGGGTTTCAGGGTTTCAGGGTTTCAGGGGTTCCGGCGTTCAGGGGTTTGAGGTTTGGGGGGGTAGGGCCTCGGGATTCTGAGTTGATGGCATAGGCATTCGGCCTGAAGCTTCGGCCAAGGGACAGTGTAAGGTTTCGGCGTATTCAGGGTCCGAAACCTTCGGTGTAGGCTACTGCATGTCAGACCGAGATGAAGAATCCTAAGCCCTCAACCCTAAACTTTGTCATGGTGGGGCAACACTGTACATGTTTCAGGGTACGCAATCAAGCGCAATAAGGACCTTAAGGAATCGGAATTTAATCTTGTAGTACCATCCCAACCGTGAACTGGTCAACCCTATGAAAGAGCGCCTCGGGGGTCGGGAGCCCCCTGGCCCCGGCTGCGCAGCTAGAAGATGAAGATTCGGGTTGAGGGTGTGGGGTTTAGGGTTTAGGGTTTAGGGTTTAGGGTTTAGGGTTTAGGGTTTAGGGTTTAGGGTCAGGGGTGGGGCCGCTGGGGCCTACAAAAAAGGGGAATTGCTTCCCATAAACTTCCAAGCAGTCTATGCCCACAAGGCGGGAAACAGTCATTTGCGGGTGATTAGGGTTGAGGGTTTAGGGTTTAGGGTTTAGGGTTTAGAACCCGTGCTTTAGGTCGTTCTATAGGTTTGCGTTTGTGCAACTCTGACTTTGTGATCCTACCTTGGTCTATAGTAGGGTTTAGGGTTTCGGGCTTCGGGTTGAGAGGTTAGGGCTCGGGGCGCAAGGTTCTTGTCTGAATCCTGCCCAACACCGGCATTGCTCGGATGAATTGTAGTTCTTGGGTGTATATACATGTTTTCATTTACATATTTATTTTCTATTTATGTGTATTTTTAATACTTATATTGATGTTTATACAAGTACACACCCGTGCAACCCAAAACAGCAAAGCCGAGATTGCTCGGCAAGGAATACCGCCTGGACGACTGGAATTCCTGCTGCTCTGCTGGCCCTTTGTCTTCGCAGATGGTCTTCGGGTTGGGTTTAGGGTTTAGGGTTTAGGGTTTAGGGTTTAGGGTTTAGGGTTTAGGGTTTAGGGTTTAGGGTTTAGGGTTTAGGGTTTAGGGTTTAGGGTTTAGGGTTTAGGGTTTAGGGTTTAGGGTTAGGGTTTACGGTTTCTAGTCACCCTGCCCCCGAAAACCCGAAGCACCCCCCAACCCTGAGCTACCAACTGCCAAACCCCTAAACCTGGGATCCTGAATCCTTTAGGGTTCAGGGTTTAACGTTTTGGGTGACTCATTTTATTATTATTATTTATATTATTACTATTATTATTATATCTTTTTTATTAAATTATAAAATATTTTTATATTTTGGTAGGATTAAGTTCCTAAACCCGAAGTCCCCCGCAAAAGCACGAATTAACAATGGGCCTTAAAACGCCCCAAACC
The DNA here is from genome assembly GCA_905221605.1 of Symbiodinium natans. Taxonomy (NCBI): domain Eukaryota; class Dinophyceae; order Suessiales; family Symbiodiniaceae; genus Symbiodinium; species Symbiodinium natans. Next base: position 549,312 of record CAJNDS010002235.1, on the reverse strand, counting down.
AAACCCCCCTTAAAACCTTTGGTACGAACGGACCGAACAGTTTCTTAGTCCAGCCCACAAAATCCATCAATGGTATTGTAAATGGTATCCGATAGCTCGAATATCCCAGCCCTAAAACCCCCCATAAATATACCCTTGGGTTCCCTCAACCTACAGATAAGAGTACCCAGAGCCCCTTCAGACTGGTCTAGGGTTTAAGGTTTATGGTGTAACCCCCAAACCCTAAACCCTAAACCCTGGTGGCCACACACCAACGCCATCTCCCGGGTGCTCGACAATTGACAGCACGCATTCTCGGCTGAGGGATGCCCCTATGCAGTGGGGTTGTCTGGAGCGCAGCACCGTGAATCCCTAAACTTAAAACCCTGAAAACCAAACTTTAAATCTAAACCTTAAACCCTAAACCCTAAACCCTGAACCCCCTAAACCCTGAACCCTAAAACCTAAACCCTAAACCCTAAACCCTAAACCCTAAACCCTAAACCCTAAAACCTAAACGGCCCTAAACCCAATTCACTCGGTTCCTGTCTGCACTGCGGTGGCTTTGCGCAACCCATACACCCCTAAAGCCCCCCCCCCCCCCCCAGAAAAGACATTTTTTTACTATAATATATATATATATATACATACGTGTATATATATGTATATACATATATATATATATATATTCATAATTCAACAAATGAGTATGAAATCAAAGGAACATTATGTCCGTCCAGCTTCCCTACTTATGTCCCCAGATGTAGCGGCACATGAAGATGCTAAACCCTAAACCCTAAACCCTAAGCCCTAAACCCTAAACCCTAAACCCTAAACCCTAAACCCTCCACCCCCCGAAGCCCCACATCCTGAACCCAGGTTCCTTGTTCACGCCTTCCGTCTCTGACGAGGAGGCTGGTGCCTTCAGGGCACTTGGCTCTGGGACCTTGGGATGTTGTTCAGGGTTTAGGGTTTAGGGTTTAGGGTTTAGGGTTTAGGGTTTAGATTTTTTTGGGGTGGGTGGTCCCGTATAGTGTTGCCCTAAACTCGAATCCCTGACACACAAACCCTAAACCCTAAACCGTTTAGGGGTCAGGTCACAAACACTCCATGCTAGCCGCTATCAAGTTATGACAAAAATGAAGAGGTAGGACTTGGTAGGAATAGATAGGAGCTCGAGGAGGACATCACCAAGGCATCCAACTGCCTTGAAGGCACTTCTCCTCTGTCTACATGCCTGCGCGCGTGGATAGATGCTTGTGGGCACACAACAGCTATACATGCGTATGTGTATTGCACGTGGGTGTTTTCGAAAATAGGGGACCCCGAGAACATAGAGCCCCAAAATAGTAGCCTCCCCTTATAACCTTACTGGCTCAAAACCCAACTTTTCAACTTTTGGTCTTCTTATAAGGTAGTTAAATCTGAAAGTTTCAACTTTTGTTTCCCTGGGTTTTGGGCCAGTAAGTAACATGGACCCCAGTCAGGTACCCCCAATATCGGCAACCCCCATCCTGGCCCTCATGTCATCGGTCGTCTGCTACATCACATCGCATGCCCTGTCGTCCGACACCCGGCACCCTACTAATTGCTGAAGAACCCCAAAAGAATGCAAAATATAATACATGATCCCTATATTACCCTCAAAAAAGAAGGAAAAGCCAGCTTTTCATAATTTTTGCGGGGCTCTTAAGCAGTTATAGCCGTGCATCCAGCCCCCCTCCCCGCGCGCGCAGATGGCCGAAGAAGAGCGCTGGTTCAACAGCGAAAGCGACGTGGATGCCGATGCGGACAGGGTCGCAGAGCCCGCCTAAAAAACCTAATGACCCCCCCCCCCCCCCCCGCCCCGGGACGGTTAAGGGTTTAGGGTTTAGGGTTTAGGGTTTTGGGTTTAGGGTTTAGGGTTTAGGGTTTAGGGTTAAACCCCTGAAACCCTGATTTTTTTTTGAAACCCAAGTCAGCTCCTCGAACCCCTACACTGCCAACCTCTCTAACCCAACCTCGTAGGTCAGGGCCTTCAGCAGTGGCTCCTGAAGAGTAGTCGGTAAGAGAGGGAGGGGGGTCGATCCAAATCATGCACCCCTATCGAGTCCCTATTTACAAAGCTATTCTTTGAGGAGACGGGTGCAACAAGTGCTTACATGTTTGACCAGGCCCATGTAACCTTATCTGTGCGGTATGATATAATCAGTATAATCCAATATATAGTTCTATACATGTATATGTATATATATATATACATATAAACCCTAAACTCTAAACCCTAAGCCCTAAACCTAAACCCTACTAAAACCTAAATCTGACCCCTCAGTGTGCGTCGCCTTTTTGTATCCCGAGCCCGAATTCCTGAGCATGGAAGAGCTGGCCCCCGAACCCCTGGGCTTGAAGCCCATAGAACTCTTGAGGGGTTTCGGCTTTTGGGACTGTAGGGCTCAGGGCTGTGGGTTTAGGGCTTTAGGGTTTAGGGCTTTAGGGTTTAGGGTTTTGGGTTTAGGGTTTTGGGTTTAGGGGTTAGGGGTTAGGGGTTAGGGTTTAGGGTTTTGGGTTTAGGGCTTTAGGGTTTAGGGCTTTAGGGTTTTGGGTTTAGGGTTTGGGGTTTTGGGTTTGCAATACTGCCGACTGCCAACCTGGGCTTCATAAAAGAGTTCCCGTCAGGAGGAAGGCGCAAATACATCTGCCGAAGAGCACCAGGCACCTGCCCCTTTTGAAGTAATTAATGTGGTCAGTTCTCTAAACTAGGGTCCGCTTTTTGGGTACCCTACATAACAGGGGCCGCCTTATAATAAGGATCCCCCAAAAGGACAACATTTTAGAGAGATCACCTTTTCACGGCCTGAATAATTAGAATAATCACAGAGGGACCGCAAGGGAATATGCATTATTAGAAAATTATCCCGACCCCTATATTACCCAGGCACCTGCTTGAAGGTTCATGGGTACTGATATGTCATAGTGGGGTAGCCTGTTACATCTTCAAGGGTACTTACACTTAATAAGGTATATAGATTGACATGTTTAGTGCTAGCCCAATAATGAACTAGTATAAGTGTGGTTGATAAGTACCCCAAATAAGGTTATAACCATAGTTTCCCCACTTATAACCCTACTTATATGTACCCATGAATCTGCAACTGCTTCTCCCAAGTACCCGTCGCCAGGTACGCATCGTCACAGTGTCCCATAGAATTATAGTGTTATGAGTACTTGTTCTAGCACCAAGCTCTAAACCCTAAGCCCTCAAACCACCCAAATAGGAAGGGTATCATATGCTGTTCCATTGTTTGGTGTACTTCTCGGGGGGGGGGGGGGGGGGGGGACCCGGGGGTCTAGAGCGCACGGGGGGCAAAGCTGTGGTTTCAGGGCTTAGGGGCTTTAGGGTTTAGTGTTTAATTGGGGATTTCAGAGTTTGGGGACGCTGCTTGACCGGGATGCCTATGTTCTTACTTCAACTGTGGATGAGGGGTGTCGGGTTTGTTTGGGTTATGATTTTAGGGTTTAGGGCGGCTCCCAAAATAGCTCAAGGCAGGTGTTTCTTGTAGACTTCCAGGTCCAAGCAGTCTCTACTTGCTTGTAAACAGCTACAAGCGGCATTCTAGTCTAGCTGGAGAGCGATGAAGATCTTCCAGTGGATTCTTTTTGCTGAAGGTTTAGGAGTTCTTTCCTGGATTGCTTGGGATTCCGATATTTCCTCTTTTGCGGGGTTGCGACCGTGATCTAGCCTAAGCCCTAAACCCTAAACCCTAAACCCTAAACCCTAAACCCTAAACCCTAAACCCTAAACCCAAGTTTAGGGTTGATTATATATCCAAAGGCCGAAGCCCCCAAACCCCCAAGCCCTAGACCCAAATCACCCAGTAAACCTCAACAGCCATACACGTCCAGGGGTGAGCTCAAATGGGTCCGTGTACCTATCAACCGGGTTCTTCTTCAGGGTTAAGGCTTGGGTTGCAGGATGTACTTTGGCCTGAAGGGGTTATAGTGCTAGCCCTAGCCCTAAACCCTAAACCCTAGACCCTAAACCCTAAACCCTAAACGGCAGCTGGTTGCAGTTCCCCTCGCACACGGCGTCGGCGCCCTCGCTGCGCGGTGGCCGCCCGCCACTGCCACCCAAGGCAAGCAAGAAGTGGGTTTAGGGTTTAGGGTTTACGGTTAGGGTTTAGGGTTTAGGGTTTAGGGTTTGGGGTTTAGGGCTTAGGGCTTAGGGTTTAGGGTTTAGGGTTTACGGTGGCACCCTAAACCCTATGAATCTATGAACCCCGCACAGCGGAGGGTTGACCCTAAAGCCTACCAGAATGGGCGATTACGCCTCTTACTCCCCGTAATGAACCCACAAAGGGTCTTTTGAGGAGGTTACAGGGTATAATAGCCCATCCTGGTAAACCTAACCCAAAAACCCTAAACCTCAAACCCTTGGAGGGAGAGGGGAGGGTGGTGGGCAAAGCGCGCTGAACACGCAACCTGCAAATCCCACGCAGTTTTCGCGTGCTCGACTGTGGACCTTCATCCCGCATGATCCCTGTATCCAAATAGGTTTATATGAGCCAGCACCCCCTTCCCCATAGTATCCCCCCCGGCCAATGGTCTCTGGTTCATGGGTTTAGGGTTTAGGGGTTTAGGGCTAGGCTGTAGAGTTCAGGATTTTCACTCTAACCCCCTTGCTCCATTGGTTCACTGTGGGTTTAGAGGTTACTTAGGGTTCAAGGTTTGGGGAAATGGTAGGTTTACGGTTTCCCCTCTGCCCCTTGTGGTTCGTGGGATTACGGTTCAGGGTTCAGGGTTAAAGCGTTTAAGGTTTCGGGTTTACTCTTCTCCCCCCCTGTGATTCATTGGTGGGTTTAGGTTTTAGGGCTTAGGGTTTAGGGTTTGGGGTTTAGGTTGAGGGTTTCTCGTGGTGCGTGGTGTTTTTAGGGTTAACGGGCAGGGTTTCGAGGGGATACCATTGGGGGTGGGGGGGGGGGGTCGACTACGCGGAACGCGGGCGCATATAAGGGTTATAGGGTTATAGGGTTGGTAGTGCTTAGAGAGTTTATAGGATTTATAGATTCTTTTGTATATGCACATATAGTGTTCCTAGGGGGTAGTATAGGCTTTATAGATTTATAACCTGCAGGGTTTATAAAAGAAATGCCTGATAAACAACACCTTTGGGCCCAACTATTGCACACCTAGGATTCCCAGGTTTAGGGTTTACATAGGGTTTAGGATTTAGGGTTTCGGGTTTTGGGTTTCGGGTTTAGGGTTGAGGGGCTGTTGTCTCTTAGACGGCAAGGGGGGGGGGGGGGGGTTGGGAGCCCTGTTTAAAGCTTCTTTAAGCGATGTATCTCCCCTTTTGTAGCAAGTATCCTCATGCATCGGCCCTAGACCCTACCAGCAGCCCCCCCGACCACCCTTTTAGCCATAATAGTAGAATATATAGGCGCCTTTGTCAGGGTAGTTTGGGGGTTTCCCGAAACCCCCTAAACCCCCTAAACCCCCTAAACCCCCTAAACCCCCTAAACCCCCTAAACCCCCTAAACCCGCTAAACCCCCTAATCCCCCTAAACCCGCTAAACCCCCTAAACCCCCCTAAACCCCCTACACCTCTAAAACCCCTAAACCCCCTAAACCCTAAAGGTTTTTGGTGCGCTGTGCTTCTTATAGGGTTCTCAAGGGAGGGGGGTTCATGGGGGGTAGGTACGTAGGGAACCCTCCTTGAACCCCCCAAACCCTAAACCCTAAACTCGAAACCCTAAACCCTAAAACTCTAAACCCTAAACCCTAGACGCCCCTTGAACCCCCCTCCCTTCAGAACCCTGTAAGCTTCCTGCGCCGGAGCTGTCAGGTTTGGCAGGCCTCATCAGCACCCAACCTCCCGCAGGCCTCGTGATGTCGGAGGGAGGTTGGGGGTTTAGGGTTTAGGGTTTAGGGTTTAGGGTTAATGAGGGTTTTTGGGTTTAGGATTAAACTAGGGTTCAATGGGGAGCCTAGACATTGAACCCTGAACCCTCAACGGTCTGCGGGAAGTTCGGGTGCAAAGATTGAGGGATTAAGGGTTTAGGGTTTAGGGTTTAGGGTTTAGGGTTTAGGCACTGGTCTGTCAGGTTTAGGGTTTGGGGTTTCGGGTGGTTTGTTGCTCATCCGGCCTGCGAGACCTAGGTAGGAATTTTTCGACGTGGTACACGTTGTAACGCCGCGTAGTACTCGGCGGCACGTTGGCGGGATAAATTTTACGGGCAGCGTGAAATGTTGAATTCCAACGTGCGCTCCTGCTGCGCTCGCTTTTTGGAGCAAGGGGAGGCCGCTCCAGAGCGCTAGAAGTTATGTTGTGGACAGGTTGCAGGAGTAATTATGTGAATTCATGCAAGAGGCCTCTTCATGGTATACGTGCAAGAGAGAGAGAGAACTTGCGAAACTTAAGCTTGCTGCAGAGTTTGCTGCACCGCTGGCTGGGTAGGCCCTTGGGAGAGTTCATATTTTCCGCGATTGGGTTTCAGAGCGGCATATATGTAACAATATTCTCAAGGGCCAACCTCGTTGAGCAGCCACGGGCAGACGGGCGCTGGACCGGGATAACCAGGGCATCGTGAAGTTGCTGCCGGGCACGCATCTGGTGGAAGTCAAGGTTGGCGAATCAAAGGAGGTGTCCACTCACTACGGAGGCCGTGTCCGAGTCAAGGTGGAGCCTGACAAAAAGTGCCCCCTCTTGAAGTGCCGGCATTGCCCGTCTCTGTTCGCTGGGGGACGCGCATGTCGAGGCACTTCTTGCCGCCAGGCTTGCCGAGGAGTTGCTTGCATGCAGCTGGGTCTTGGAACGTAGGATTCTTCAAGCCATTGGTCCTGATCCATCGTGAGATCTTTTTTTGGCCGCGTTAATGAATCTGCCGTTGCTCGAATGCCGTGTTAACGAGCCCGCCCGTTGTAACGACGAGCCTACCTGGTTCAAGACAGGGAGGCGGACAACATGGTGGTTCTTGTGCAGTGCGGGCAGGTTTCCTTCGCAATCACAGTATGGGTGCTCTGTGGAGGCTAATATACCCTATACTACTACTACTACTACTACTACTACTACTACTACTACTACTACTACTACCACTACTACTACTACTACTACTACTACTACTACTACTACTACTACTACTACTACTACTACTACTACTACTATAATCCCTATTAGGGTAGATGAACCCTAAACCCTAAACCCTTTGGGGGATGTCAACAGAATCTGCCAAGAATCTTGGTGGGACCCCATCTTGGTGCCTGGCTGAGGCTCAGTGGTCCGCACCCTAAACCCTAAACTCTAAGCCCTAAGCCCTAACCCCTAAACCCTAAACCCTAAACCCTAAACCCTAGACCCTAAACCCTAAACCCTAAACCCTAAACCCTAAACCCTAAACCCTAAACCCTAAACCCTAAACCCTAAACCCTAAACCCTAAACCCTAAACCCTAAACCCTAAACCCTACCCTGCATTTCCGGACCAACCCCGCCACTAACATCTACAGTTGATGCATGGGAAGGCTGAGGAGCCATTTGCGGACGATGAGGCGGCGGCGGATCTCGAATCCCTAAGGGGTTTGGGGTGTAGGGTTTAGGGTTTAAGGTTTTAAGCCCCCAAAGCAGTCGTAACAGAATCAGCATTCTTTTTGCCTACCACGAACTAGCCTTAGCGGGGCAATCGCCAAATAACCCTAACCCTAAACCCTAATCCCTAAACCCTAAAGGTTCTGGGAGTCTGCGGGGGTGTGAAGCCATGACCGGGTCTTTCAGAAGAAGCACAAACACACATCACGCTTAGCACCAACAGAACCCCTAAACCCCTAAAGCCAGGGTTTAGGGTTAAGGGTTAAGGGTTAAGGGTTAAGGGTTAAGGGTTTAGGATTAGGGTCTTAAGGGGCGCAGGATGATCGAATATGCTCCCCCAAAATACAGCCTCCAGTCTGAACATCCGGATTTGTGCAAAAACAGGGGTTCCAGTTTGGGGGCTCTCCTGTTTGGAGATTTCGCTTCTGGCTTAAGCTTTAGGCTTAAGAGCGTTTTAGCTTTGGGTTGAAGCTTTGATGCTTTAGGCTTTAGGGATTAGAGTTTTGGCTTAGGGTTTTAGCTTCAGGCTTTAAGCTTGACGGTTTAGAGTTTTAAATCAGGGTTGACATCAAGCAGTGAACCCCTAAACCTTTAACCCTGCATGCCCTCTCGTATCTCCAACCCCTAAACCCTAAGCCCCAAACCCTAAACCCTAAACCCTAACCCTAAACCCTAAACCCGATTTCATTGGAGCCAACAGGAGCCGCCCTGCGAAATGGACGAGGCGCAGCCACTCAAGCCTTAGGCCAAGAAACACCCAAACCGTAACCCCTAAAACCCTAAAACCCCAAACCCCCAAACCGCCAAACCCCCAAACCCCCAAACCCCCAAACCCCCCCCCAAACCCCCAAACCCCCAAACCCCCAAACCCCCAAACCCCCAAACCCCCAAACCCCCAAACCCCCAAACCCCCAAACCCCCAAACCCCCAAACCCTAACCCTAAACCCCATACCCTAAACCTACGAGTCGAGAAGCCTTCATATCGTGCCCACCCCCCCCTCCCCCCACCCCCAGAAGAAGTCAAAAAAAACTAAACCTAAGCACCGAAGCCGCCTTAAACCACTTTAAACCCCTTCAAGCCCTTTAAGCCCCCATCAACCCCTAAACCCTAAACCCTAAACCCTAAACCCTAAACCCTAAACCCTAAACCCTAAACCCCCTTGAAGCCCAAGAACTGAGGGCTCCTGGAGGGTTTGTTTAAGGGGCTCGACTCTCACCAGCTTGGGCTTCGGTTAGGGTTTAGGGTTTAGGGTTTAGGGTTTAGGGTTTAGGGTTTAGGGTTTAGGGTTCAGGGTTTAGGGTTCAGGGTTTAGGGTTTAGTGTTTAGCGTTTAGGGTTTAGGGCTTAGGGTGTTTCAGGGTGTACTATAGGAGTTTATAGGAGTCTATACGGGTTTAGAGAGGTTTACAGGGGTTTATAGGGGTTTATAGTGGTTTATAGTGGTTTATAGTGGTTTATAGTGGTTTATATGGGTTGATAGGGTTTCGGGTTTATAGGGTTGATAGGGTTTAAAGGGTTTACAGGGTTTATAGGGTTAGGGCTGTAGGGTTTTAAGCCCAAGCCCAGGTTGTGAAAATCGTTGGAACCCTACACGCTTGAACCCCTGACCCTGCACCATGCAACTGGAGCCCTAAGCCCTTAAACCCCGGAACTTCAACCCCCAAACCCCAACACCCAACTGAAGACTTCACGCGCGGAATCCAGGGCCTGCAATCCCTCGCTAAACCCTAAACCCTAAACCCTAAACCCTAAACCCTAAACCCTAGGGCTTCGGGCGTAGGCGAACTGGACAAAGGCAGAGTCGAAGCCCTAAAGCCCTAAGCGTAACATGGTTCTACTATTTAGGGTTTAGGGTTTAGGGTATTTGCTTAAGAACCCCAAAAGAATAACAGATTGATAATCCCTATATTGCCCTTAGTAAGGAAGAAGAGTTTTCTCGGGGTTCTTAAGCAGTTAGTAGGGTTGCTGGGCTAACCCTAAACCCTAAACCCTAAACCCTAAACCGCCTCGGCCCCTGCCAGTCTTTACCGCAGAAAGCCCACGATACCCCAGGTACCGTGGAGGGTTTAGGGACTTAGGGCTGTAGGGCTTAGGGCCTATAGTAGGGCTTAGATGGCTCATTCCCTTTAAACCCTGAACCCTAAACCCTAAACCCTAAACCCTAAACCCTAAACCCAACAAGAACCAACCCTGCAGCCAGAAAAGGCCTGGTGGGCCCCACGCAGCTCAGAGAAGGCAAAGATGCCCCTGAAGCAATCCTCCCGCAAACCCTATTTCGGGTCTAGAGTTTAGGGCTTAGGTCACCCTAAGCTTAGGGTTTAGGGTTCTCGGTGCCCTAAACCCTAAACCCTAAACCCTAAACCCTAAACCCTAAACCCTAAACCCTAAACTAATTTCACTGTTTGTAGACCTCTGAGAGCAGGCAATGGCAGGAGCGGAGCGAGCACGGCAAGAGGCCACGTGGGGCAGTTTCCCAAACCAGGGTTTAGGGTGTAGGGTTTGGGGTTCAGGGTTTAGGGTTTAGGGTTTAGGGTTATAGGGCCTTTACAGGGACAGCCATATTTCCTGAGAGACCCAGATGAAGGCGGCGGACAATTAGTAGCTCCTCGATCTAGGGTTTTACAAAGAGATTTAGGCTGTTGGTTGGGATACCAGTCCTTGATAGGGATTATAGCACCCTCCCTAATTTAATGATTACTTTGCCGATTAAGGAGCGGTTAGTATAAGGGGAATATCCCAAAGTGTAGGGTTTGCTGCGTGTGTTTTTCTTTTTGCGGGTTGGCGCTGGCTTCCAGCATGCTAAGTACATCTGGAAAGGCTAAACTCGAAACCCTAGAGTTAATGGAGGTTAGGGTTAATTCTGGGCCAAAGGATGGCCCCAAAAGCTTCTCTCAGAGTCCTTTGTCGTGTTTGTATTGTGCCTTGCCTGGGTTTCATCGTTCTTGCTTCACTTAGAGCTTTCAGGATTTAGGGTTTGGGGTTGTAGTTTGGGATTTGTCGGAGTTTAGGCTTTGTGGAGTTTAGGGGTTATATAAACCCTCACGCAAGCACCCCAAAAACATAAGTTGTCGCAACCCTAAACCCTGAACCCCAAAAACCCTAACTCTAAACCCTCAACCCTAAGCCCTAAACCCGAAACCCTAAAGCCTGAACCCTAAACCCTAAACCCTAAACCTTAACCCTAAACCCTAAACCCTAAAACCCCAAACCCTAAAACACAAGTTTGTCCAGCCTTGGCCGTGTCGAGGCTGAGGAGGTGATACTGCAGGCAGAGACAGGGCGAAAGATGTCTTTGTTTGTGGGGTTTAGGGTTTAGGGTTTAGGGTGTAGGGTTTAGGGTTTAAGGTTTAGAGTTTAGGGTTTAGGGTTTAGGGTTTAGGGTTTTAGGTTTGGGGGGGGGGGGGGGGGGGGGGGTTGCTATGGGTTTCTCTAAAGGTCCTTATCCCATGATCCATCCCACGATATGGGACCTTTAAAGCAACCCTACATGTTCTAAAGAACTCTTGGGGTTTAGGGTTTAGGGTTTAGGCTTCAGGGTTTAGGGGTGGTTTTAAGCAGGGGGGGCCCTGTGCTTTATGGCATCCTCCGCCAAGCTGTGAGGAGTATACTACAACAGAGGGCCAAGCAAGGTGCAGATTTTGGATCAAACAATATATGTTTGGGGAAGGTGTAGGGATTGGGCGGTTTGAGCGTTCAGTCTTGGTGGGTTGTGGTCGGCGGTTATTACAAATCAAGGTGCCGTCATGATATCCTAGAATTGAATCAACCCTAAACCCTAAACCCTAAACCCTAAACCCTAAACCCTCGGCAGCTGCCATTTGGCCGATCCTGACTTTCAGAAGCTTTTTGAGCACGGGTGGCCATGGCGCTGGACATGCATGTGGCGGCTGCCAAGGATGCCCTAAACCCTAAACCCTAAACCCTAAACCCTAAACCCTAAACCCTAAACCCTAAACCCTAAACCCTAAACCCTAAACCCTAAACCCTAAACCCTAAACCCTAAACCCTAAACCGTAACCCAAACCCTGAACCGCGACCAGGCTGCAGATGCTTGGCATTCTCGGCGCGAATCAAAATCTCCCCCTCCCACCCCCTCCTCCCCCCCGCTCCCTCCCTCCCTCCCCCCCCCCTTCCCCTCCTCTCCCCTCCCCTGCCTGCGAGGCTCGTGCGGAGCAGCTGCAAGCCATACGCGAGGCCGAAGAGGCCAGGGAGCAGGCCGGACAGTCCATCGTGCGAGTTCTTTGCTGCGGAAGCTTGCAGCTTTCCATAATATGCCGCTGGTTGCTTGCTGGCCGGTTTCGGGGGTGGTAAAAGAACTTGCAGGGTTCGAGGCCCGTGCAACCTACGCAAGGACACTTTGCCTGCACCTGGATGGTTTGAGAGGCCCGTGGCCTTACACCCTACATGATGGGCCTGCACCTTTTTACTCTAAGCAAGCTCAGCGCTAAGCAAGGGCCCTCAGTTTGAGGCTTTAGACTTAAACATAGGGTCCGCAAGCACCAGGCACCCTCATACAACGGCTTAGCAGGCTTTTGGGGCTTTGGTCAAAATTATATTATAGGGACTATGGGATAGCATTGGCATTTTTTCCGGCTCCTGTCCTACTCTTTTGAGTCTTCCTACCCTAAGCCGGGACCCTAAGACCTAAGACCACGCACTCCCCATGACCTGGTGCAAGGCTCGTGCCGAGCAAGAAAAGTTTTTGCGGGAGTCCGAGGAAGCCAAGAAGAAGGCGCTTGCTGCAAGTCGGCTTAGGGTTCACGTTTATAGGGTGCAGGCTGCATTCTCAGTAGTGGAGTAGGTAACCTTTTTAAACCTCTTTGGGGTATTAGATTACCCTTATAATCCCAAAGGTTAACCTGTAGTTCCCCAAGGATACTGGACAAGTAAGCATTTAGGGGGGTGAGGTTAAAGGCATGTGGGGCCTCATGCAGGGGTCTATGTTATAGTTGAGTTCGAAGGTACTACGGGTTCTTAGTAGGGTTTTTTTGGGCATGCATCATCCCATAAAGGGTTAAGGGACACAAGATACGAACATAGCAAACTCTGAAATTTCCCTGTAAGCCCTGCAAGGCCCCAAAACCCTAAACCCCAGCCCTAAACTCACCCATGTGCAGTTCAGCCCCTGGATGCGAGTTGACGATCCCCCCTTGTCCACAACAGACGAAGGAGCCTCAAGCCTCAGCTAAGTAGGGCTTTGAGACTTCTAGGGCTTAGGGTTTAGGGTTTAGGGTTTAGTGTACTTTCCTTCTGTTACTGAAGAACCTCTGATGCCCGATAAACCCCAACGTCAACCCAAACCCCCAAACCCAAAATGCACAAACCCTCAACGCCAGTCCCTGGACCCTATAAAGGGTTTAGGGTTTAAGGCTCAGGGTTTGGGGTTTTAGGGTGTAGGGTGTAGGGTATAGGGTTTATGGTTTAGGGTTTAGGGTTTAGGGCTAGCCCTAAACCCTAAACCCTAAAACCCAAGCCAGGCCCTGGCCGAGCAGCAGGCAGCTGCAGCGGAAGCCGAGGAAGCCAAGCGCAAGGCTCCTCTGGGCGACAGCCTGAACTACTATTTAGGGTTTTGGGTTTAGGGTTTAGGGTTTAGGGTTTAAGGTTTAGGGTTTAGGGCTAGCCCTAAACCCTAAACCCTAAAGCCCAAGCCAGGCCCTGGCCGAGCAGCAGGCAGCTGCAGCGGAAGCCGAGGAAGCCAAGCGCAAGGCTCCTCTGGGCGACAGCCTGAACTGCTATTTAGGGTTTAGGGTTTAGGGTTTAGGGTTTAGGGCTTAGGGTTTAGGGTTTAGGGTTTAGGGTTTAGGGTTTAGGCTTTAGGGTTTAGGCTTAAGAACCCCAAAAGAATACAAGAAAGGTAATCCCTTACCCTTAATAAGGAATATTTTCTATTTTTTGGGGTTCTTGCGAAAGACATGCCAAGAATGCTTAGGGGTCGGTAGGGTTTGGGGTTTATATAGGGTTTAGGGTTTATAGGGTTTAGGGTTTGGGGTTGAGGGATAATTTCTAAGAGTATTCCCTTATGGTCCTTTTTTGGTAGCTATACTATAGTAACCCCTCAGAACCATATTCAAGTGATTAAGGCCCCAATATTGCCCTTTTGCTCGAATTGAGGTTGTGGGTGTAGGGCTTAGGGCTTTAGGAGGGTCCGTTGCTAGCGCCATCAACCTAAATTGTTTCCTTGGGTTTGCTAGGGTACGGGGTATCCTCATATTTGGGCCCCAAAGTTACTATATAGGTGGGAAATCCGCAGGGAGGAGCTGGGGCTGCGGGGCAGCCAGACCCGGAATTCAAAAGCCACTTAGGGTTCAGGATTTAGGGTAACCCCTAAACACGTCGTCCCAAACCCCGCTCGGACCCTCCAGAATCCTCATTCAGGCGCGTGAAGAGCAAGAGAGGTTCCTGCGAGAGGCTGAAGAGACAAAAAAGAAGGCAAGGCTTTGGGAAACGGATGCTCAGGGTAAAGAGGGGTTTAGGGTTTAGGGTTCAGGGGTTTGGGGTTTTGGTGTGTAGAGTTCTACCTAAAGCGCTTATCAACCTGATAAACCCTGGGCCCCAAAGCGTCTACAGTGCGGAGCTTATCATGCGAATTCCTGAGCTAAACGGCAAGCAGCTCGAAAAGAAGCTGCAACTTCGATGTTGACTTGTGAACACGTGATTCGTCACTGCTTTGTGCTGTGTCCCAAAACGCTTCGGATGTAAGGCTGCATATATGACCTCTGCAGGCACAGAGGAACCGGCCCCCCCCCCGCCCCCCCCCCCCCCCCCCCCCCCCCCCAAGGCTTCCCATTGTGCCTCGAGTGATGACGTTTTCGGAACCTGTTCGGCGGCGCGGCCAGCCTGAACTCCAACCGGAGGGGGCCATGACGTATCGGGCATGGCTACCAACTCCCCGCCCAGGTGGCAGTCGCTTTTCACTTAGTCACTCCTGAGCGGGTAAGAAGGGATTACCCTAATATAAAAGGGTCACCCCCCTTGTATAAAAAAACAAAGGGTTTTTAGTAGTAGATAGGGGTTCTTATCGTTCGTCCGAAAACCAGCGCGTCCTTGTTGTGGCATGGCTCAGCGCCAAACCGCCAGAGCCTTCCAGCCTTTCCTTTAGCGTTTAGGGTTTCGGGTATCCCTAAACCCTAAACCCTAAGCCCTGAACCCTAAACCCTAAACCCTAAACCCTGAACCTTAAGCCCTAAAGGTTCAGGTTTAGGGAAAGGTTCAAGTTTCTGCATCAGGCTTCCCCCTTCCCCCAACCTCCCCCCCTCTCTGTAGAGGTTTGAATAGGGACGGGCACGGGATCGGGATTTTGGGCCAGATTTGTTTTTCCATATTGGGCGGGGGGGGGGGGGGTATTCATATTAGGTGGAAGGGGCTACTGCGCAGCAGGCTCGTGAAGAGCAAGAGAAGATCCTTCGCGAGGCCGAAGAGCTCAAGCAGAAGGCAGGCCTTTAGGAAAGGATATTCTGGGTAACGGGAGCGTACACCATCAACTTTCCGAATGAAGTTCTAGACGTAGGCTTAAGGGTAGTTTCCCTAACCCTGAACCCTAAACCTTAAACCCTAAACCCTAAACTTTGGCCCAGGCCTTGGCAGAGCAACGGGAAGCCGCTGAGGCCGCTGAGCAAGCGAAGATCAAGGTGGGCAAGCGCGCTTCGGGATGCGGGAGGGTTTAGGGTTTAGCGTTTAATTAGGGTTTAGGGTTTAGGGTTTAGGGTTTAGGGTTTAGGGTTTAGGGTTTAGGGTTTAGGGTTTAGGGTTTAGGGTTTAGGGGGTTTAGGAATTTTTCCGCCTTAAAGGTGACTGATCGTTTTGCATACTGGGCAAAACAAAGTGCAAGGAGGAAAGAGGTCTGCCTCATGCGTGCATGAACCATTCGTAAACACGCGAAAAGGTTGATGATGCTGTAAGGTCTCAGGGCTTGAGATTGGCAAGGGGTCAAGTTTGCAATGTTCAGGGTTTAGTTTGGGTTGTTTGAAGTACGGGTCTCTTTTTGTGAGGTAACCCTAGATTTCGGGGCTGAAAGGGTTCCGGGCTGGAGGCAATTAGGGTGTTGAGTTTGGGTGGGTTATCTGATGAAGGGCTCCTTTCGAATTTCGAGGTTCCTCAGGTACAAGTCCGCATCTCAACGTCTGTAGCCCAAACGGTTTAGGGTTCTAGAGTTTAGGGTTTAGGGTTTAGGTCGAGGCACACCCCAGAGTTCTGGAAGTTTATATAGAGCTTCTGAGAACTTAGGACTTATACCCCTCCTGGGTCTTGCAAAGGCTTCAGGCGTCAAGAAGGTGCAGGAGCCTTAAGCCCTTAACCCCAGATCCTAACCCCAAACCTTAAGCCCCAAACCGCAAACCCTAAACCCCAAGCCCCAAACCTTAAACCCTAAACCCTACACCCCAAGCCCTAGACCCTGAACCCCAAACCCTACACCCTAAACCCCAAACCCTTATACATCCCTAAACCCCAACGCTACACCCTAAACCCCAATCCCTAAACCCTCCCCAAACCCCAAACCCTGAACCCTCAAGCCCTTCGCTACTTAAAACGCAGGCCCGCGAAGAGCATGAGAGGTTCCTCAGTGAGGCGGAGGAAGCAAAGAAGCAGGCGGGGTCCGGGTCGGAATAATTACTACTAGTACTTCCTTATGGTCCCTTTATGATTATAGTACCCCCAAAACACCCTTTAAATTATTCAGCCCCTATATTAGCTGTGATTCGGGCTTCAGAGCTTAGGGTTTCGGGTTGAGGGGTTAGGGCCTTGGGTTGTTTAAGGTTGTTTATGGTTTAGAATGTCGGGCTTAGGGCTTTCGCATCGGGTTTCGGGGAACATTTTGATGGCAGTGGATGGGCAAGGTCCGTCTGGACATGGCAGAACATTCTCGTACACCACCTGCTTTCGGTGTACTGGGGGAACGGCTAGCACAGAGGGCTTAGGTTGAACGCCGTCTGGCTGATCTCTGGGGTCTGAGAAGGAGGATGCGTCTGAGATCCTCCGCCCCAAGCCCCCGAAGCCTCCAAGCCACAAGTCTCGGTCCTTCAACTCATGTGATCTTAGAGGCCAGCCGCAAGAAAGGACGGAAGTCCAAGCTTGGTCCAGCTTGGTGTTGCGGCTGTGTTGTAATGCTTAGGGTTTAGGGTTTCTAGCGGCGTCATGCTGGACCTAGTATAGTCACGCTGGAGACATGCAGATATTGCTGCCACTCTATGCTGGGTGGACCTTCCCGTGGCGCCTTCACAAACAGCTCCAAAGCTGAAACCCTGAAACCTAGCTGCGCCCTCCATCCTATACTCTCTAGACCCTAAACCCTAAACCCCTAAACCCTAAACCTCTCTTCCTACCTGCATAAACCCAGGTAGATCACTTCTACATGAAGGGCCTGCGGAATTCAGTTAGGGTTTAGTGTTTAATTAGGGTTCAGGGTTGAGGGTTTAGGGTTCACGTTAGAACCACAATAGTCATAATGAAAAATATTCATAATACAAGCAAATGTAAAAGTAATGAAGATAAAAGCAATCACGTACCAAACGAGCAATCTTCCTCTGGGTGGTTGGTTAAACAGAAGTGACACATGTTTCTAAGGAAGCAAGCAAAAGGGTCCAGGCCACAAACCCTGGACACTAGAACATTTGTCTTTGTGACGAGTGTGATTCGAAGGTTTAGGGTTTAGGGTTTAGGGTTTAGTTTAGGGTTTAGGGTTTAGGGTTTAGGGTTTAGGGTTTAGGGTTTAGGGTTTAGGGTTTAGGGTTTAGGGTTTAGGGTTTAGGGTTTAGGGTTTAATGTTAACGTCGCTTTAATAACCCCCCCCCCCCCCCCCCCCAAAAAAAAAAAACTTGTTTTGGTCCCCGGGGTTTGGAGGGGTAGAAAAAAACGAGTGGGTGCCAATAATGCGGATTCTGGGGGTCTTGGGGGGGTTAGCTGTCAGGGTCTGCTGTGCTTGGTCTCGAAGGGTTCTGCGGAGCTCGAAAAGTCTTCTCTGCAAGTAAAATTTCTGATTCCTGGCCGGCCAAATATTACTGTTGTCACCCCATGATTATTTTCACCGGACCCCCCCTATATATAGACTTGTTTACACACATCGGCCCGAAAACCTCCCGTAATGGAAAGTAGTCTTCGGCTGAGCCCCTCTGGCCCGGCGAATATTACAGTTGCCACCCCATTTATAGATGTGAGGTTAACATTAGGGTTTAGGGTTTAGGGTTTAGGAGTCGTAAAGGGCGTCGGCAATTGGCCTGCCGTTGTCAGGCCCTGGCAGAGCAGCAGAAAGCTGCCGACGGAGCCGCCGAAGCGAAGCGCAAGGCTGGGCAGCTCGTTGAGAGTTTCGGGTTATGAGGCCTGTAGGGTTTAGGGTTTAGTGTTTAGGGTTTAGGGTTTAGGGTTTAGAGTTATAAGGTTTAGGGTTGAGGGTTCATGGGCTTAGTGTTTAGGGTTTAGGGCTTAGGGCTTCGAGGTTATAAGGCTCAGGGCCTAGGATTTAGGGCTTGGGGCTTAGGGTGTAGGGCATGTTAGGGCTTTGAGGGTATTGCTGGCAGTTACTTTGGCTTGATTTTTTGGAGTCTAGAAATGCTACATACGGCGCCCCCCCAGCCCAAAAACCCCTGAACTCCTTGCCTCTCTACCGCTGATCCCCTCACAGTACCTAAAGCTTAGGCCCTAAAACCTGAAACCCTAGGTGAACCGCCCTAAACCCTGAAACCATAATTTATCTCCTACGCCCTGTTAAACCCTGAAACCCTAAATTAACCCTTAAAGGACCAACCCGGGTTCCTAATGGTAAGGCCGAGACGGCCGTCGGCCTATGACAAGAAAAAACTCGATATACCCTAAACCCTAAGCCCTAAACCCTAAACCCTTAACCCCAAACCCTGAACCCTAAACATATATATATATATAAAGGTTTTTGGGTTTAGGGCTTTTGGCATGTTCGCCCTTATACTAGCAGTCCTTCATCGGGAATATGATAGGGGCACTACTATCCCTATGAGGGACTGTTAGTGTGGGTTATAAGCTGGAACATCCCAAGTTTAGGGCTTGGGTCTTGGGGTTTAGTATTGCGGGCTTCGGGTTTAGGGGCTCTGGGTCAGTTAGCTTTTGGCTTGGCGGGCGTTGCCCTGTAGTGCACCTCATCTTCATCAAGACATAACCTTAAGTCCTAGAACCCAAGTTACGTAGGTTCTGGATTCTTATATCCACTAGGTCCTTGGTGGTTGGGATGTTGTTTCCCTTCGGGGCTTGAAGAGTTCGAGCGAGGCACGAAGTGGGCATATGACAGTTGGAATCTTAGAGGTACCAATGAACGTTGCCAAAATTCCAGAATGTGGCTTGCCGGAAAACAAGACATACCCATGTTAGGGGTTCCTATGAAGATATCGTATTTGGGGGGATATTCGGAGGACCCAGATTATGGGAAAATGCCAATGCTTGGCAGCCCAGTGGTACCCTCTACTCTTTGTTGGTTATGGGTTCCCTTATAAAGTAACCACCCCCAAAAAGGGTGCCCTTTACCCTTCTCTGGTTATGGGTTCCCTTATAAAGTAACCACCCCCAAAAAGGGTGCCCTTGTTATGGTTCCTGGGCTACTAAGAATAAGAGTTGCTTGATCGCCAGGCCCAAGAAGAGCAACAGAGAGCCGCCGAAGAAGCTGAAGCAGCAATGAACAAGGCCTGCTGAGATTTTCAGACAAATTCCGAGACTCTCACCCCAAACCCTAAACCCTCAACCCTCAGCCCTCAGCCCTCAACCCTCAGCCCTCAACCCCAAACCCTAAACCCTAATCCCTAAACCCGCAGGATTCGGGTCCAAACAGCTGGGAGCGCCCTATCATTTTAAAGATCTCACGTCAGGGCTCTCCGGAAAAACAAAACCTCAAAAATGCATCCGGCAGGGCACTGCCCCAAAGCCTGAAGTCAACCGGTTAATCCCAAGCCCTGCAGGAATAGAACAAGTTCTTGCCCCGGAGTTTGGGGCTTTGAGTTTATTGTTTAAAGTTTAGATGGGGGTAGATAAAGCCCCAAACCCGCCAGGGTCGAGATTTAGGAGCGCCAGTGGGGGTTTGGTAAGTGCGCTTACGCAGGGCGAGCGGCTTGGGGGTGCCGCTGGCGCCAGCGAGCCCTTCCAAAACCCCAAGTCCCAAACCCCAAACGCCAAACTCCAAACCCCAAACCCTAAACCCTAAACCCCCTAGACCCTGTGCCATCCATCTGGCAGGGCCTGCATTGTGAAGCGCTTCTGGTACGACTTTAAGAGAGGTCTCCGTTTCATCAAAGTCCACATCCGCGCGAAGCATTCGCAGAGTATCGGCCCTCTCTTCCATCCCTAAACCCTAAACCCTAAACCCTAAGCGATTCAGCATTTTCGGTTGTGAGAAACCCCGAACCTTCTACCTAAACCCCAAGTCATCAATACCCTAATCCAATCTTGTTGATACCTGCATGAAGATGCTTAGAGGGAGTACCTTTTGCATCACAAGCCGGATCCACAGTGGCAATGCAGGAAACCCAGGGTTGCCACGAATCCCCTAAAAACCCTACAAACGAAGCTCTGTAAGCCCAAAGCCATGTGCTTGCATGTGTTCGCTTGCAAGCATTCGGAGGATCGACCACTAAGCCTCAAATTAAGAGCCTCAAACAGAGTCCAAGGATGTCTCCTGGGGCTGTCAAGAGCGGGAGGGACTGAGAGCCGGCTCGTGCTGAATTGAGCATATGGGCATGCTGAGTCTACGCGGCCCCTAAGGATCCACGTGCCTACATCGTATAAACTCAGGCCTTACAGGGGTTCCTACGTAGGGCGCAAGTATGTGCTATACAGGCACATGGGTCCTTAGACCCTAGACCGCCTAGACCCGTAGACCCCCAAACCCCCAAACCCTAAACCCCCTAAACCCCTACACCCCCAAACCCCCAAACCCCTAAACCCCTAAAGCCCCAACCCCCTAACCCCCCAAAACCCCCAACCCCTAAACCCTCTTAGGTAGCTGTCAGTGGATCCTTGGGGCTTCACGGAGCGCCTACCCGGCTAGCCTTGCCAGGCGCGGCAGGAGCGTGAGAAGTTCCTCCTGGAGGCCGATGAGGCGAAGAAGAAGGCCCTGTGGGTGGCCTGCTGGGGGCTACTTGGGGTTTAGGGTTGAGGTTTTTTCTCTTCTTTATTTTAACTTGCGCCCTTAGACCCCAAATAGGAGTGACCCTAAAACCCTAAACCTTAGACCCTAGACCCTAAACCCTAAACCCTCATTGCCTTGCAACCCATGGAACTTCAAGGCGAGGGTCTAGCGTCCAGGGGCCTTGGATAGTGGAACTACATTGGGAGCTCTCAGATGTGTGTGTAGCTAACCCCAAACCCTTAACGCTTGAACCTAAACCCTATATAATCCCTAAACCCGAAAGCCTAAACTCTTGGGGACTCAGGGACACTGCCAGGCACTGGCCGAGGAGCAGCGCGCGCTTCAAGAATCGGAGGAGGCCAAGATGAAGGCGCCTTCTTTCGACCCCAAGCCCTAAACCCTAAACCCTAAACCCTAAACCCCCAAACCCTAAACCCTGAACCCTAAACCTTGAACCCGAAACCCTAAACCATACAACGAAGCGCGGATTTTGGACTTCGAACCCGGAACAGGTAACCTTACAAGCACTGGGCATGTCGGTTCAGGGTTTCAGGATTAGTTTTCGGGGTTGAGGATTTAGGATTTCGGGTTCAAACCCCGAGCCTTAAACGGCCCGAAAGACCAGCCCCGAGCCAAATCAACCCCCAGCCTAGTATATGGATAAGACCACAGGCTAAACACGGCATTGTGCGCCCTCAAACCTAAACCCCTAAATCCTAGCTAAAGTGTGTCCTAGCGGACCCTTAAAATGCCATCGGCTTCGGATGACTAGTAGAGGGCCTAGGGTTGAGGGTATAGAGGGTTTGCCTTGAGTAACCTGCATGCACTTTGACAAGGGCAACAGGCCCAATACTTGAGGTACTTTCCCTTGACTTTTTAAATCACAAACTCACTGCAGGTAGCCCTAAACCCTAAGCCCTAAACCCTAAACCCTAAGCCCCAAACTCTAAACCCTAAATCCTAAACCCCAAACCCCAAACCCCAAACCAAACCCTAAACCCTAAACCCTAAACCCTAAACCCTAAACCCTAAACCCTAAACCCTAAACCCTAATCCTAAACCCTAAACCCTAAACCCTGCAGCAGCAGAGGCACGCCAAGAGCAAGAGCAAATCTTGCGGGAGGCTGAGGAGGCCAAAAAGAAGGCCGGAGATGGCGGAGTTGGGGTTTAGGGTTTCGGATTTAGGGTTTAGGGTTTAAAGTTTAGGGTTTAGGTTTAGGGTTTAGGGTTTAGGGTTTAGGGTTTAGGGTTTAGGGTTTAGGGTTTAGAGTTTAGGGTTTAGGGTTTAGGGTTTAGCTTTGCATTTATTTGCTTAAAACCGGCTTTTCAGCTATTTAGTTCGGAAATGCAATTTGCTTAAACTCGGCTTGTGCGCTGTTTAAATAAGCAACCGCTTTGGAGTAATTTACTTAAACTCGGCTTGTCAGCTGTTTAGTTGGGAAATTCAGAATGATATCACATACAATTTCTATATTATTTGTCTTGAGGGTTCAGGGGTTTCGGGCCAGTTCAGGGTTTAGGTTTTAGGGCGTGGAATCCCATACCCTAAGCCCTAATGCGCACTGGCAATGCAGTTGTCCCCAATCCCCCTAAGTAAAACAAAGTCCCAGGGGGGAGGGGCAAATCTGCTTCTGCAGTCGGCCACCCTAAACCCTAAACCCGAAGCCCTAAACCCTAAACCGTAAACCGTAGCTCTCAACCAGTCCTTTCTTCTCTCAAAAAAAATTGGAAGCTGCCGTAAGTCTTTGGTGCATGTCCCCTTCTCTGGTAGCTGTTGGGCTGCTTGTGGTGCAGGACCCTCAGCCCCCAAAACCCCCAACACCCTGAGAACCCCAAAAACCCTCAATTCCCTCAACAAACCCTGAAAACCCGCAGGAAACCCTCAAAACCTTCAAACAGGCCTCAACACCCTCTCAAGACACCCCCCCCCCCCAAAACCCTCACAAAAACACACACAAAACCAAAAAGCCAAAATCCTCAAGCGTCCACCCGAAGGCCCTGGAGGAGGGTCAGAGGGCCATTGAGGAAGCCGAGGAAGCGAAGAAGAAGGCCGGGTTGGGCTTGGGGTTTGGGATTTTGGGGTTTAGGGTTCAGGGTTCAGGGTTCAGGGCTTAGGGTTTAGGGTTTAGGGTTTAGGGTTTAGGGTTTAGGGCGTCTCGCCGCGCAGCGGCAGTAAGTGCCACGTGGATTGAGTGTTTCAGGCTGCTGTTTCAGAGGAACAACCCGGGCAGAAAGCTTCAGCTCATGTTGGGCTCTTGGGTTTAGAGGTCAGGATTTTGGGCTATTCCCTGAATTTCCAAGTAGCTGCCGTTGTATGTGGACCACGCTCTTTCAAACTACCGCCTGGACTGTAGACTCTACACCTCTACCAAGAGCCACCTACATGTCCTAAAAAAGGGTAGTAGGTTTTGCCTCTTAAACGGCTTTTTGGGACACCCTGCACCCGATTTTCCAGAGCCCGCCATCCAACGACCGCCCATGTGAAACGAAAGCGTCTGGGTTCAGGGAGTAGGGTCCATTGCTTTGTGGTACTTTACTGTAACTTTAGATCCTTACCTTTTTTGGGGTTTATTGGGTTTCTTATTAAGGCAGCTACAAGTTTAATTTTTTGCCACCCTCCTAAGTGCAGCCAAGGGTTCAGGGATTAGGGTCCATTGTCATGCCAATCTCATGGAGACAGCCATGGATTGAGGACTCAGGGTTAGTTCAGTTTGGGCCTTCTCTATAAGGATGTAGGCTACCTCTTTTATCCCCCCAATTATGCAGGAATCCTTTGAAAGGACCCCCTAAAGTGCCAAAAGGACACCCTGATTTTCGGAAGCCAGCCAATAGAGCTTTCCAGATCTTGGAAGCCAGCTGCCTAGCCATTGTTAGTTCAAGCTTCCTCCGCGACACAAGGCCCGCGAAGAGCAAGAGCAGTTCCTGCGACAGGCCACAGAGGCCAAAAACAAGGCCTCGCCGGGACCCAGCCCTGAGGGTCCATGTACTTATATCTTACCCAGAGGGTCCATTTGTAGTACTATTATGGAATTAGGTACCCCTAAACCCTATTCAGTATGGTTTTTGGGTACCTAATTCCATAATAGTAATACAAATGGACCCTCTGGGTTATGTCCTTGGTCCTAAAGCTACTACAGAGGAGCCCCCGTCAAGGCCCCCAGTATATTCCTGGTACATGCATGGGACCACAGTCCGGGTAGTGTTGGGGCCCGGAGCATGCCTGATTTGCGCGGAGCAAAATCCGGGCGTAGCCCTGAAATCCTAGACCCCTTTACATGAGTCAAATGTACGCCTCGTAAAATTTTGGCAAAAAACCGGGTCTGAAAAGAAAAGAGAGTACCCCGGTTCCAGGCTAGTAACCTTAGGGTTCTAGGTCCCCTTTAGAAGCCCTTTTTCATTCTGGGGTAACCGTGCAACCGAGGTTCAGCATCCTAAACCCTAAGCCCTAAACCCTAAACCCTAAACCCAAACCCTAAACCCTAAACCCTAAACCCTAAACAGCTCATTTGCATAGCCCCCCCCGCCAAAACCCCCCCCCAAAAAAAAAAACACACACACAGAAGACAAAGGACAGGGTTGCATCCTTGGCCAGAGGCCCTGGCCGAAGAGCGGAAGGCCGTGGAAGAGGCGGAGGAAGCCAAGCGGAAGGCCGGCACCCCGCGAACCATATGAAGCGGTTTAGGGTTTAGGGTTTAGGGTTTAGGGTTTAGGGTTTAGGGTTTAGGGTTTATATTGCTGTTTTTGGTGAGTGCATATAAGGTTTCGTTTTAATGTTGGCGAGTGTATATACTTGGTGTCCTTTTGGGAGTACAAGAAATATATACTCTACTTCATATCCCCCTTTGAATTATTATTTCTTTATTCTTGTTTATATAAAACCCAAGAGGATATTGAAAATTATATTTTTATGAAGGTGCTAAGGGGAGTATAGCCAAACTGCGCAGAACATCCTTGAAGGTCCCTTTAGGGTTGAGGGTTTAGGGTTTGGGGTTTAGGGTTTATCCCCTTAACCCCAAACCCTTGCGAAACCCTAAACGCTGCTCGTGGGGCTTGGGGGCAGTGTCTGCTGAGTGCCCCCCCCCCCCCCCCCCCCCCGGGACCCCTAAATCTTGCGGCTGTTGGCATAGCCTTAGCCCGAATTAAACCCTAAACCCTAAACCTTAAACCCAAAAACCTAAACCCTTAAGCCTAAACCCTAAACCTTAAACCCCAAACTCTAGACCCTTAAGCCTAAACCTTCAGAGTGTACACCCGCATAACTGCCAGGCCTATGCCGAGCAGGAGCAAATCCTGCGCGTGGCCGAGGAGGCCAAACAGAAGGCCTGGTTGGGGGATTTTGGGGAACATGTTAAACCCTAAACTGGTTTTAGGGTTCAGGGTTTTAGGGTTTAGGGTTTAGGGTTTAGGGTTTAGGGTAGGCCCCGGGTTTGGGGCTTTGGGGAAAACAGTACATCGGTATGCGATAATGGCCCCCAAAACCTCATTCTAATTATCTCGACGCCTATATTGCTTCTGCATAGGAATTTGGAGATTGGAGTTTATGGTCTAGGCAGGCCCTTGGGACTTTTGATTTTTCCTCTCTCTCTCTCTCCCTCTCTCTCTCTCTCTCCCTCTCTCTCTCTCTCTCTCTCTTATTGGGTTTCAGAGGATCATCTTCAGGAATATTTTTTCAGAGGGTTCTAAAGGCCATCCTAGGTACACACGCACCAGGGCCGGGGCAAGGGCTCAGGAGGTTCGTTAGGCCTCAGAGTGCAGAGTTCAGGGTTCCGGGTCTAGGGTCTTGGGGTTGAGGGTTTAGGGTTCGGGGTTTAGGGTTTAGGGTTTAAGTTAGGGTTGAGGGGTACAGGCGCAGTAGTAGTTGAGAGCCTCGGCTACACTGCGTTTCCCATTGCCAAGAGACCATAGAACGTTGGTCGAGTTGATCACCCATGCGACCATAAACCCCTAAAGCTTAAACCCCTAAAGCCCTGAAACCCTAAACCCTAGACCCTAAGACCCTAAAACCCTAAGACCCTGAACTCTAAACCCTAAACCTTGAACCCTCAACCCTAAACCCCAAACCTTGACCCTAAGCCCCAAACTCACCCGTGCGTGTACCAGCGCCTAGGGTAATGGTGCATCCGGTGAGTCGTCAATGCCACGAAGTATCAGGGTCCGTGTTGGAGGATCTGTAGGGGTTTAGGGTTTAGGGTTTAGGGTTTAGGGTTTAGGGTTTAGGGTTTAAGGTATGTTCCTAGTGGGCCGCAAACCGATCCCCTTAATCAAGGCATATGACTTATAAACGATATGTTTATGGGGATCATTATGGCATGAGTTTCGGTATCTTCCTTAGTTGAGAGGGGCATTGGGCTCTTTGGTTTCGAAGCTATGTTAGGATTTTTGGAGGCTTTGTCTTCACGGCTTTTGGTTTGATTCATGTTTAGGGTTTAGGAGTTTGGGGTTTAGGGGTTTAGGGTTTAGGGTTTAGGGGTTTAGGGGTTCAGGGGTTTTGGGTTTTGGCTCGAGGGTCTGATCGGGTTTCCAGGTGGATTGAGAAGGGCGTCGTGTCGCATGAATCAGTTTCCTTTTCCGCAAGCACCTCAGTCTGCAACCCACCAGGCTTGCACGGCAAACCCTCCTCCCAATTCCCGCATGATTCCCGCTAAACATGTGGGCAGTTCTCTAAATTGGGGTGCCTTTTGGGGTCCTCCTTATATGTAGTCAGGCACCCTCATAAACAGGGGCATCATTGAGAGAGCACCCATGTAACGACAAAAGAGCCCAAGCGTAATCCCGAATCCCTGGCCAGGCACTGGCCGAGGAGCAGCGAGCTCTTCAAGAATCGGAGGAGGCGAAGCTCAAGGCACCGCACCCTTTCAGCAGATGCGCTGCGGTTTAGGGTTCAGGGTTTGGGGTTTGGGGTTTGGGGTTTGGGGTTTAGGGTTTAGGGTTTAGGGTTTGGGCTTTAGTGTTTAGGGTTTAAGGTTTAGGGTTCCTCCCCCACCCAGCCCCTCTCCTTCCAACAAGAAGGCAAGACGTGGCCCCAGGGCTAAGATCAAGATTCCGGGTGTTGGAATTCGAAAGGCCCACTTCTAAGCGGACTCTGCTTCGAAAAGTCGCTTTGCCCACGTGTTCCATGTGGCGGGGGGGGGGGGGGGGGAGCAAAAACAAAGGACGGGCTGAACTCTTTTTAAACACATGAGCACTGAGCACCATCGCTAGTACGCGGAGTCGACACGTAGCAGCCCAGAACCCAAGAACACTCGCAATTTGCCGCATGCAACTTTCTTGAAGTCGAGGCTTAGGTAGCCTGTACTCTACCCCTAAGCCCAACACCCGAACTGAACCCCAAAGCCTAAACCCTAAACCCTGAACCCCACCCCCCCCCCTTCCTTCCTAATTTTAGGGTTAAGGGTTATGGTTAGTTTGGGTTTAGGGATTGTTCTTGGGTCATCCCCTTTCGACAGGCTCGCCAAGAGCAGGAGGCAATTCGGCAGAAGGCTGAGGAAGCCAAAAAGAAGGACCGATCTGAGACCCTAAACCCTACACCCTAAACCCTAAACCCCCAACCCCAAACCCTAAACCCTAAACCCTAAACCCTGAACAGCCAACCGCCCTACAGCCTTAGGCTTTTTTGCAGCTGGCGCTTCTGAGTTCCAGGCCGAGGAGGAAGGCCAGCGGGCTATTGACGAAGCAGAGGAAGCAAAGCAAAAGGCCGGGGTGCTGGGTTTAGGGTTTAGGGTTTAGGGTTTAGGGTTTAGGGTTTAATTAGGGTTTAGGGTTTAGGGTTTAGGGTTGCGGCTTTAGGGTTCAGGGTTCAGGGTTTAAGACTAGATTCAGGCGCACAGGACTGCCAGGACTGCGTTTGTGTGTGTGTGTGTGTCAGAATCAAAGGGGTCTCTGAAATTCATTAGCGGTACCTCCCAAGTAAGGTCAGAACCCACCCAACGGCTCCAATGTAGTTCCTTTTTGGGTTAGTTAGTTATAGGGGATTCTAGTATACTACCTCCAAAAGGTACTACATAGGAGCCTTTGGGCAAGTATCAAGGCGAGAATAAAGGAGGGACCCGTATAAAGGACCTTAGGGGGGTATTTAGGGGTTATTTGGGGGCGACTTCGGTAGATAACTGCTATAGAAGCTAGGTATATATAGGGGTTACATAGGGGAATAAGATTAAGGGTCCCGCCCTGTGCAGCCCCAGTTGTGGCTACTCTGGGGCTTCCTAGTAAGCCCTGAGCTGCATAAGCCGCGCTAACCCCGACGAGTTGCAGGGTTCATGTCGTGCCAGGTGGCCAGGTGGGGGATAGTGCGCCCTGAACCAGAAGCCATGCATCTAGTGCCAGCATGGACCCTCAGCCCCAGTAGCTCACATCCGACAAGAGCCTAGCTTAGTGCCAGAGGCCTTCACGAATTTTAATGCTAAGTCGAAACCCTAAACTGCAAGCACTCAACCCCGGCCTAAACATTGAACTTCAAGACCCTGCGCTCACAGCCCTGAGCATGTGAGCTGTTTAAGTTCTGCAACTTGCCCCAAGGGTCCATGTACTGTAATAGATGAGTAGATGTTTGGAGCTTCCCCTACCGTGACTTTGGGGCCCAAGTTTACGTATGCTATTCTCTGAACCTCTTTAAACCCCAAACCTGAACCCTCGCTTGTGAGTTTTTTTTTGGAGGGGTTGCTTTATGGCTCTTAGCTTCCGCGGTTAACTTTCAATCTGCAGCGCCCACAGCGCCTTCGCGGTTTAGGGTTATGGGGTGATGGGGTTATGGGGTTATAGGGTTTAGGGTTTAGGGTTTAGGGTTTACATGCGCCCCTAGCAGCTCCGTCGCTGCCGATTACCCTCAGGCCCGCGAAGAGCAAGAGCAGTTCCTGCGTCAGGCGGAAGAGGCCAAGAAGAAGGCGGGATAGGGTTCCCTAAACCCTAAACCCCCCATAAACCTATAAACCAATAAACCTATAACCAATAAACCTATAAACCTATAAACCTGTAAGCCCATAAACCCTAAACCCTACACCCTAAACCCTAAACCCAGGGTCGCAGAACCCAGACTTTAGAATTTGGGGCTATAGGGTTTGGAGCTCCGGCCCCAAGGGTGCCTTGAAATCCCTCCACCCGAAGCCCAGATTCGCAGTGTGCATTCTTCCTGCCTTTGGGGGCAGGGCGGAAGTCTGGCTTAGCGACTTCTAGCCCTAAACCCTAAACCCTAAACCCTAAACCCTAAACCCTAAACAGACATATGCATACACACACCCAAGCCCTACACCCTGCAACCCTGGACCCTAGACGTCCAGCGGAGGCCCTAAACCCTAAACCCTAAACCCTAAACCCTAAACCCTAAACCCTATCCCTTAGATCTGCAGGCGCACGCAGAGGAGCAGAAAGCCCTGGAAGAGGCCGAGGAGGCCAAGAGCAAGGCCCGGAGAGTGCTTCAGCCACCTGCAAGAGCCAGAGATGTCCGGGGTTTAGGGTTTAGGGTTTAGGGTTTAAGTGTTAGGGTTTGGGGTTTGGGGTTTGGGGTTCAGGGTTGAGGGGGGATGAGGGTACCTTCTTACCGGGTTGCGCCTTCTTTCGCATGTTGGCGCATTTTTCCCCCACCCCTATCCCCCCGAAACCCTAAACCCTAAACCCTAAACCCTAAACCCTAAACCCTAAACCCTAAACCCTAAACCCTAAACCCTAAACGTGTCTGTCCTTTGAAGGTGGGTCATCGGGCTCCCTGAGGGTCTCCATAGCCACCTGTCCTGTATCACATGGGCCCAAAAGCCGCAACATAACGAACCCCCCCTTTTCACCCTAAACCCTAAACCCTCAGCATCGAGGTAAGGCTTAGTAGCTCAGTAGACAACCTTTAACCTTTTTTGTCTATATAAAATCCTACCATAGTTGAAAGATAAACCTTTTTGGGCCAAGGTACTCAGCAGCTAAGTTTAGGCCCCCCAAGTCCTTGTCCCTGATAGGCAATCCTCATCATAGGACCCCCTAGTTTTCTTGAGGCGCCAAGTACTTGGGTTACCTGGATCCTTACTAGGGGAATCTTCAGCCCAAGAATTGAAGAATCATGGCGGTCTGTAGCTCTTCTTCGGCCATGCCTCTTACGATTGAGGTGAGCCTTTTAAGTGGCAGGACGGCTTCGTTGGAAGCAGGACCGGATGAGTCGATCGAATCATTGAAGATGAGAGCACGGAAGACTCTGGCAGTCGGTCGGTGCAGAATCCTGGACTCTTCCGGAGGCATTCTGGATGGTGCAGCCACGCTGAAGGAAGCCGGCCTCAAGAGCGGCGATGCGCTGACGCTGCAGATGAGCCCGGTGCGCGTTCGCCATGGCGACGGTGCTTTTGCTGCGATTCTGGGGGATGGCTCTGTTGTGACCTGGGGCGACAGGAGCTGTGGTGGCAACAGCGGTGCTGTGCAAGATCAACTCAAGGACGTCCAGCAGATCCAGGCGACCATCAGGGCTTTTGCTGCCATTCTGGGCGATGGGTCTGTGGTGACCTGGGGCGCTGGTGACTGTGGCGGCGATAGCCGTGCTGTGCAAGACAAGCTCCAGAGCGTGAAGCGGATCCAAGCTACCGCGAATGCGTTCGCTGCCGTTCTGGGCGATGGCTCTGTTGTGACCTGGGGCGACAGGACTTGTGGGGGCGACAGTAGCACTGTGCAAGATCAGCTGCAGGACGTGCAGCAGATCCAATCAGCTAAGAGTGGTGCGTTTGCTGCCGTGCTGGGCGATGGGTCTGTGGTGACCTGGGGCGCTCCCGACTTTGGTGGTGACAGCAGGGCTGTGCGAGAGCGTCTCAAGAATGTGCAACAGATCCAAGCTACCATTAGGGCTTTTGCTGCCATTCTGAGTGATGGGTCTGTGGTGACCTGGGGGGCTGCTGACTATGGTGGCGACAGCGGCGCTGTGCAAGATAAGCTCAAGAACGTGCAGCAGATCCAAGCTACCATGAATGCTTTTGCGGCCATTCTGGGCGATGGCTCTGTTGTGACCTGGGGTGAAGCTGACAGTGGCGGCGACAGCTGTGCTGTGCAAGATCAGCTGAAGGATGTGCAAAAGATCCAAGGAACTGATGGTGCTTTTGCTGCCATTCTGGGCGAGGGGTCTGTGGTGACCTGGGGCCGTGCTGATTCTGGCGGGGACAGCAGTGCTGTGCGAGATGAACTCAAGAATGTGAAGCATATCCAAGCTACCCGTAACGCGTTTGCTGCCATTCTGGGCGATGGGTCTGTGGTGACCTGGGGCGCTCCCGAGTTTGGTGGCGACAGCGGCGCTGTGCAAGATAAGCTCAAGAACGTGCAGCAGATCCAAGCTACCATGAATGCTTTCGCTGCCATTCTGCGCGATGGCTCTGTTGTGACCTGGGGCAATGCTTTCGGTGGCGACAGCAGCGCTGTGCAAGGTCAGCTGAAGGACGTGCAGCAGATCCAAGCTGCCAAGTTTGTTTTTGCTGCCATTCTGGGCGATGGCTCTGTCGTGACCTGGGGACATCCATTCTTCGGTGGCAAGATGAGCAGTGCTGCTCAAGAGCAACTGAAGAACTGAGAGCGGGATCTGATCGTTGCTGCTCACAACCCATTCTACGCTCTGCCGAAGCGGGCGGTGAAGGTCCTTGTAGCACACTATCACAATCCCAAAACCCTACTTAGAAGTATATCGGGAGTTGCAAGGTACCTACTGCCAAATTCTCTACGATTTAAGCGAAGACAGCGGGGGGGGGGGGGGGGGCATGTGGTGGGGGGCAGGGATTGGAGTTCTGTGCATCAAGGGTTTTCCACAACGGGTCCAGTTGCAGTAAGCCGGTTTTGGGGCTTAGGGTCCCTAAACCCTAAACCCTAAACCCTAAACCCTACACCCTAAACCCTAAACCCTAAACCCTAAACCCTGTTCAGGGCTCGTGGGCTCGTGGTTTCGGGTTTAGGGTGCAGGGTGCCAGATCACTGGCATTCAATTTTCACTCCAGTCGCAGTGCCCATTCACTAGGCAGAGACGTCACAGCACCCCGTAGGAGGTAGTGGCCCCCGAACCCTCAGCCCTAAACCCTAAACTCTAAATCCAAAAACCCTGTCATGTCTTTCTGACATAAGAGGTAGGGGTCCTCACCACAAAAAATAGTCTCCTACGCCAGCTACATGAAATCTCGGATCATGTCAACCCAAAACTTCCGCTTGTAGGCCCAGAAGTCAATAAACAAGCTGAAGGGTTTAGGGTTCAGGGTTTAGGCTGCAGGGTTCAGGGTTTAGGGTTTTTAGGTTTCTAGGCTTTGCAGCTTGGGTTTATATTCCTCATTTCAAGGCCACTAGGGCTATTAGGGCTCGAAGCGTTTAGGGTCTGGCCTCGCCTTTCAACGCAGGCCCGGCAGGAGCAAGAACGAGTCCTCCGCGAGGCGGAAGCAGCCAAGAAGAAGGCTTGCAGAGCTCACTGAGGGTTTAGAGTTGTGGGGTTTAGGGTTTGAGGTTTGGGGTGAGCAGAGCTCACCCCAAACCCCAAACCCTAAACCCTAAACTCTAAACCCTCACATAACAAGCCCAAACTTGTAAGCCCCATCCACGGCGAGCATGGGGCATGTGTGTGCATGTGCCAGCTTCCATCTGCATTACGTTTGTTATTGTATACACGTACATGGTGAAATCGCGTGTGCATTTATAAGTCTAGATCGTTATGCGTCCTTACTCACTCACTCTCACTCGCTCACACTCACTCTCACTCACTCTCACTCACTCTCACTCACTCTCACTCACTCTCACCCACTCACTCACTCACTTACTCACTTACTCACTTACTCACTTACTTACTTACTTGCTTGCTACTTACTTACTTACGCATATACATATTCATATACATATATAGATATACATACATACATACATACATACAGGGACTGCTGGTGCCTTGTGAGCCGCCCAGGCCTATGCCGAGCAGGAGCAAATCCTCCGTGAGGCTGAGGAGGCCAAGCAGAAGGCCCGCAGCTGGGCACCCACAAAAAGAACCCTTAAGGGAGGGGGTTTAGGGTTTAGGGTTTAGGGTTCAGGGTTCAGGGTTCAGGGTTTAGGGGGTTTCAGTATATGCAACCCAAGGTCCTCGAATGCTCCCCACACCTCCCTCAGGCTCCCTCAGCTTCCCTTTGAGGTTCCCTCGCCCTACAAGAACCTCCCTTCCTGAAGTAAGGACCCTATACAGAAGGACTGTTAGTGGGTTGGGGTTACCAAACAAACAGTCATTTTGGCCGTGAGGCCTAGATCGGCAATTAACCTGTATGTCCGCAAAGCTTGTTAGCCAGGAGACGCAGAAGTAATAGCAGTTGTTAGTACGTATACACATATACATATACACATGGTTTCTGTACGGCAACCTGTGCGTCGACTCAAGATGTAGGCTCCATAGGCTCTATGGAGCTTTGGAGGCAGAGCGCCGGTTAGCTCAGCTACGGACGTGAGCAAGCGACCGGCAGCACATAATTCGACACATGCAACACATGCATGGCTAAGGGAGGTGTCGTGCGTCGTGTCTCTCAGCGGTTGATAAGTACAGATGTGGCGCTTTGGCTGCCTAAGGGTGTGGAGTTTAGCAAGCTTGAGAGTTACGCGCCATTTTTTGCTGGCATTGTGTTCCTGTTTCCAGGCCTTGGCAGAGCAGCAGAAAGCTGCCGACGAAGCAGCGGAAGCGAAGCGCAAGGCTTGGCATCCCCTACTGTAGGATCCGAAACCTCACACCTCCTTGACGCCGCATTTGAGACTTCTGAGGGATTTCTTCAGACGGTGCGAGGCTGGCAACAATAGCAACAACAGCAGTATGACGATCTTTGTTGCACTTCAGCGCTTCCTGCCTTTCTGGGTTTTTTTTGCCGTGCCTTTGGGCGGTCAGTTGTTCATGAACAAACAGCCATGGGCCGCCGGTGTACATCCCTTTCAGCTTTGGGGCCTCAACGGATCTATACAACCCAGAAACTGCACTTGGGTTTGAGATTTGAAGCGACTTTGTGATTGTGCCAGGCTGTTGCCGAGCAGGAGCAAATCCGCCGGGAGGCTGAAGAGGCCAAGCAGAAGGCGCCTGCAAACCACAGCTTTGGGGTTTACGGTTTAGGGTTTAGAGTAGTTTAGGGAACCCTAAACCCTGCAAGTTTGCTCCAAAGGCTCAGCTCAATGCAACCGTTGCTCTGTGGACTAGGCGGATGCAACGCGAAGATCTGCAAAACAAACTTGCATGTTGCACAATTAGTTTCTGAGCAAATGCACTAACAGCGGAATCCTGCAGCCGGAGCACTTCCGTTAAGGAGTACATCTGCACATACATCCTCGCACAATAAGCTGAAGACGTCTGCGCGCCGATTTAACATCGATTCTACATGGGACCCACATGTCGGCTCCAGATCCTCCAATGGAGCTTTGGAGATAAAAGTGCCGCTTGGCTGGGGTCTGCACATGAGAAGAAAAGAAAGCAACGTGGAGGTGCCATGCATCTTCAATGTTGAAGGTTTGGGCGCTGTCTGTCGAACTTAGCAAGCTTGAGAAGTAAGCATCATGTCTGATGGGTAAACCCTAATCCCTAAACCCTACACCCTAAACCTGTTCCAGTTCCTGTTGCCAGCAGCAGAAAGCTGCCGACGAAGCAGCGGAAGCGAAGCGCAAGGCTTGCAAGACTCTCTCCAACCCCCATGCCTGGCATCTCCTACTGTACAATCCGAATCCTCACACCACCTTGACACTTCTGAGGGATTTGTTGAGACGGTGCGTTTGGGGCTTGTGCACGGAAGCGATTTGAGCTGCGCAAGGTACCCGCTGTGCATCGTAACGCCACCGACCCTGCGTACCACGGACCTTGAACCGTTACGTATAGTCAGGGGTAGCAATTTTTATGCCACCTCGTCTCACCTTCCTCCTGAACAACAGTTTCCCGTAGCTTTATCTTCTGAGCCGTAGCTCTGCCAGCCCTGCTGAAATGAGTACCGCCTCGCCCCTTTTGCGTCGTCGAGGCGGCAGGTGTTTTTGTTTGGCAGGCGTACGGAAAGCCTAGATGTGTAAAGATGAGATTGCGAGATCATGTTTCGGGAGGTCGCCCCGCGTTTCAGCATGTGAGGGGAGCCTACAAAACATCCACAAGCACGCAAACACATCAGCAGCAAGAGTAACAGTTGCTGGCGGCATAGGTTAGCAGCAACAGCCGTAAGACTTGTACTTGAGCTTTAGGTCTTCCTGCCTTTCCGGTTTTCTTGGCCGTGCCTTTAGGCGGAGTCAGTGTTCATTTAGGCATGGGCGTTGGTGTATTTTCCTTTCAGCTCTGCGGCCTCAACGGATCTCTACAACCCTGAAGCCTGAACTGCACCTGGGTTCTGGGATTTGCGGTGCCCTTGTGCCAGGCTGTGGCCGAGCAGGAGCAAATCCTCCGGGAGGCTGAAGAGACCAAGCAGAAGGCCTGCAGCCTGCAGCGTTGCTCCAAACGCTCAGCTTGTATTTCTGGTTTCCAAAACCCTCAATGCACCCGTTGCTCTGTGGACTAGGCGGATGCAACGCGAAGATCTGCAAAACAAACTTGCATGTTGCACAATTAGTTTCTGAGCAAATGCACTAACAGCGGAATCCTGCAGCCGGAGCACTTCCGTTAAGGAGTACATCTGCACATACATCCTCGCACAATAAGCTGAAGACGTCTGCGCGCCGATTTAACATCGATTCTACATGGGACCCACATGTAGGCTCCAGATCCTCTAGTGGAGCTTTGGAGATAAAAGTGCCGCTTGGCTGGGGTCTGCACATGAGAAGAAAAGAAAGCAACGTGGAGGTGCCATGCATCTTCAATGTTGAAGGTTTGGGCGCTGTCTGTCGAAATTAGCAAGCTTGAGAAGTAAGCATCATGTCTGATGGGTAAACCCTAATCCGTAAACCCTACACCCTAAACCTGTTCCAGTTCCTGTTGCCAGCAGCAGAAAGCTGCCGACGAAGCAGCGGAAGCGAAGCGCAAGGCTTGCTAGACTCTCCAACCCCATGTCCAGCATCCCCTACTCTAGGATCCGAATCCACACGCCTCCCTTGAAATTCGCATTTGAGGCTTCCGAGGGGTTTCTTGAGAACGTATAGGGCTTGCGCATGGAAGTGGCGCAAGGTACCCGCTGTGCAGAGTATAACTCCACCGACCCTACGTACCGCGAACGCTAAACCATTACTTCAAGTCAGGGCTGACAATTGTTATGCTGCCTCGTTTTGCCGTTTACCTCACGTTTTGCATTTTGCCACGGTCGCTGGCATGGGCCTCAACGGATCTCTACAACCCAAGAGGCCTAAACTGCACCTTTGGGATTTGTGGCGCCATGTGGCGCCTTTGTGCCAGGCTGTTGCCGAGCAGGAGCAGATCCTTCGGGAGGCTGAAGAGGCCAAGCAGAAGGCGCCTGCAGCGTTGCTCCCAAGGCTCAGGTTATATTTGCGGTTTTCCAAAGCCCTCACGGCACCCTTTGCTCTGTGGACCTAGGCGGATGCAACGCGAAGATTTGCAGATTAAAATATAAATGTATGTTTCACACAACGCCCTAACCCTAAACCCTCAAGTATACTAGTTTGACCACACCCAGTGTGTGCCAGCCCTTCCCGGAGGTGTGTGCCAGCCGTTCCCGGAGTGACCTACATACCCTTAAGAAGATGAGTTTTTTCCTTCACTAAGGAATCCATAGGATTTGCAGTGACTTTCAAGGGAACCCCAAAGAAGGAACCCCAATAACAACAGTAGGAGTATAGTAGGAATATACCTACCAGGGTCCTTGCATTTCCGTTACACTCCTACGATATTCTTCATCTTACTGGCTCAAAACCCAACTTTTCAACTTTTGGGCTTCTTATAAGGTAGTTTATTCTGAAAGTTTCAACTTTTATTTCCTTGGGTTTTGGGCCAGTAAGTCATTAGGATCCCTTTAAGGATAGGTTACGCGACGTAAACCCTGAACCTCGTGGACTCCTGAGGCTTCCTTGGTCTAGGGGTCCACAGGAAGGTCTTGGAGATCTTGAACCCTAAACTCAGGGTTTAGGGTTTAGGGTTTAGGGTTTAGGGTTTAGGGTAAGGCGGGCCTAATGCAGACAGAACAAACCCAGCCTGGAGACTTACTCGCACCTTGTTGTCCTTTCCGTTTTGCTTGCTGAACCATCGCGGAACAAATATTGTCATGTGGGGCTGTAGGGTTTGGGCTTGGGTATACCTGAGACACTCTTTACCTACAGTTTTCTGGGTTATACCCAAGAATTCAGGGGTAGTTACTACTACACTGTGGGCAAATAGAGTCCCGGGTAGGGTCTAGGACTTTTTCGTTCGGATTCGGGAACCTTCTTCGCCAACCTTCTATGGCAGGTTGCCTCCCCCTCACGGACCGAAGTACCCTAAACCCTAAACCCTAAACCCTAAACCCTAAACCCTAAACCCTAAACCCTAAACCCTAAACCCTAAACCCTAAACCCTAAACCCTAAACCCTAACCTGTATAGGTACATGGACCCCTCACGGAGATAAACAGAGCAACACATCCCAAGCCATTTGGGGGCTTCAAGCCCTGGGTCCGAAAGTATGGGCCCTTAATGGTGAGGACCCTATTACATAAGCCCTTATTTAGGGTTTAGGGTTTAATTAGGGTTTAGGGTTTAGGTTTAGGGTTTAGGGTTTAGGGTTTAGGGTTTAGGGTTTAGGGTTTAGGGTTTAGGGTTTAGGGTTTAGGGTTATATACACTTTATATATTAGGGGCCCATACTTCGGATCCCAACACTCAAGGGTAAGGGACCAGACT
Source organism: Symbiodinium natans (assembly GCA_905221605.1). Taxonomy (NCBI): domain Eukaryota; class Dinophyceae; order Suessiales; family Symbiodiniaceae; genus Symbiodinium; species Symbiodinium natans. Next base: position 511,960 of record CAJNDS010002235.1, on the reverse strand, counting down.
AACGGCCCGTGGTTCAGAACCGTAATCCCTACTTAGGACTGTTAGTAGAAGGGGGAACATACAGAATGCCCACGGTTCAAACCTTACAGGGTTTAGGGTTTAGGGTTTAGGGTTTAGGGTGGTTTAGGGTTTAGGGTTTAGGGTTTAGGGTTTAGGGTTTAGGGTTTAGACTCAAGCCCGAACTTCCTCAGTGGAAGCCAGTGCTGCCAGGCGCGAGAAGAGCAGGAGAGGTTTCTCCGCGAGACAGACGAGGCCAAGAGGAAGGCCTGCACGAAGCCCCAAACCCCAAACCCTAAACCCTAAACCCTAAACCCTAAACCCCAAGCCCGAAGCCCCAAGCCCTAAACCCTAAACCTTAAGCCCTAAGCCCTGCTGTGTTGCGGACCGCCGACCCAAGGGAAAGAAGTCAGTCGCTTCAATTACCACCACCCCTCCCCCCACCCAACAACCAAAAATCAAGTGACCTGCAAGAACTGTTTTCTTAGAGTTTAGGGTTTAGGCGAGTTTCGGGGGTTGGGATTTAAAGGGTGAGCTTTGTAAAGTCTCTCTTTGCAGGGTGGGGTTTAGGGTTTCGGGTTTAGGGTCTAGGGTGTAGGTTTAGGGTTGAGGGTTTAGTTCATCGCTACCCCCTGTCATGATTGCCCTTGCAGGTTCGCGAGGGTCACGCTTCCTCCGGATTTTGTTCTTCTCCGGCACACACTTCTTCAGCGTCCATGTGTGTATGTATATAATTAGGCCATACAGGCTACTCGCTCTCTCTCTCTATATATATAGGTATATATATATACATATATATGAACCTCTTCAAGCATAGCGACAAACAAGTAGTTTTCTTATCGGAACCCCCTCCAAAAAAAGGTACTCCCTAATGTTCGGAACCCTCAGTCGCAGATGTTCGGTCCGTGTCACGCTAAACCCCAGGCACTATAGTCTTTATTTCAGGAACCCTATGACCCCCTAAACCCCGTACTCTAGATTTCCTATAAGACCTAAAGCCTGAACACAAAATCCCTATTTGTTGTCTAAGAACTCTTCCAAAGACATGGTAGCTCTGGTGTTCTTGAAGTTTCCCCGTATTGGGAGCTTATTGGGAGCTTGTGAGTTCAGGGTTTCGTTCAGGGGTGAGACTTTTTCAGGGTTTGAGGCTGTAGGGTAAGGGTTCAAGCGTTTAAGGGTTTGAGGGTTTAAGGGCTGGGAGTTTAGGGGTATTTAGGCTGCAGCATGCGCAGCCAGGCATTAGCCGAGGAACAGCAAGCCCTTCAAGAATCGGAGGAGGCAAAGCTCAAGGCACACCACATGGTGAGCCCGCTAAACCCTGAACCCTGAAGCCTAAACCCCTCCTAGTTTAGGGTTTTGGGGGTTGGGTTTGGGGTGTAGGCTTTAGGGCTAAGGCCCTTCCTTGGAGATTCCTAACTTTCCCTGATTGTGAAAAACCCAAACGAGGGGCCCAAAAAGGAGGGTTTAGGGTTTAGGGTTTAGGGTTTGGGGTTTAGGGTTTAGGGTTTAGGGTTTAGGAGCCCTGGGTGAGCTTCGTGCTCCATTGCCTCTGTTTTCCTCAAGTCTTTGGTTTAAACCCTAAACCCTAAACCCTAAGCCCTAAACCCTAAACCCTAAACCCTAAACCCTAATGGCAGGTTTCTGGAGCACAGGGCTCCCAGCGTCCGAACGGCCTAGCAAAGCGGTCTTTGATCAACTCGGGCTTGTGGAGCCTAACAGTTCTGACTTGGGATGTGTAGGGGGTTTAGGGTTTAGGGTTCAGGGTTTGGGGTTTAGGGTTTAGGGTTTAGGGTTCAGGGTTCAGGGTTCAGGGTTGAGGGTTTAGGGTTCAGGGTTTAGGGTTCAGGCTTGAGGGTTGAGGGTTTAGGGTTTAGGGTTCAGGGTTCAGGGTTGGGATGTTCCCCCGTATACTCAGAGTCCTGTATAGGGATTATCGTACCCCCTATTATACTCCCATTAAGGACTGTTAGTATGAGGGGGAGCATCCCAAGTTCTGGCTAAAGAGATTAGGGTTCAGGGCTTGGGGCTTAGTCTTAGGAGGGTTTAGGCCTTCGGCTTTAGAGGGTTTAGGGTCGAAAGGGTTTATAGGGTTTGCAGGGCTTATAGGGTTTATAGGGTTTATAGGGTTGAGGGTTTTTGGTGCGTGTTTTTGCGCTGCCTCCCGCTGCTTAGGCGCGGCAAGAGCAAGAGAAGATTCTGAGGGAATCTGAGGAGGCCAAGAAGAAGGCCCGTGAGTGTTTAGGTGCTCATATGGGCACAACATATTCTACTCATAGCTAAGGGTACGTAGTTTCATGGGCCCTTGATATGGCCCCGTAACCTCTTTTAAAGGGTCCGGATATATCTGCCCTTGGGTTGTATAGGGTATGTAAGTGGTTCCCGTTTAAGGGCCCACATTTAAGGGATCATGTATCGACCCTAGCACGTAAATGAGAAGCTACCAAGAACGTAAGTAAGCTCTACCAGGACCCCCCCCCCCCCCCCCCCCCCCCCCCCCCCCCCCCCCCCCCCCCCCCCCCTAATGACAGCCGAAGTGGACCTTAATGATGGGGTGGTTTTGGGTTTTGGGTTTTGGGTTTTGGGTTTTGGGTTTTGGGTTTTGGTTTGGGTTTGGTTTTTTGGGTTTTGGGTTTTGGGGTACCTTTGCCGGTTCTCTCGGGGGGGGGGGGGGTCTAGCTTAGCTGCAGATGATCTTGGTCTCGGTGTTGGAAGCCATCGGCTGAAACCCTAAACCCTAAACCCTAAACCCTAAACCCTAAACCCTAAACCCTAAACCCTAAACCCTAAACCCTAAGTCCTTGCCGCTTACAGGCCCTGGAAGCTGGTCAGAGGGCCATTGAGGAAGCGGAGGAAGCCAAGCAAAAGGCCGGGCCCTGCACCGGCCGATTCCTAAACCCCAAACCTCTAAACCCCTTCGCCTAAACCCTGAAGCCCCAAACCCTAAACCCTAAACCCCAAACCCTAAACCCTAAACTCTAAACCCTAAACCCTAAACCCTAAACCCTAAACCCTAAACCCTAAACCCCGTGAATCCCTAAGCCCCACTTGTATTCGTGACGCTCTGGGGAGTTTATAAGCAGTGAAGACGTGCTTCCGGAAAGGATGGCCCAGGGTTGGTTGAGGTGGTGCTGTTCCTTTGTGCGAAGGCACGAGTTTCCTCTTCAAAGGTAACACCTCAGTTGGAGTAATAGGGGCACCTCAATAATTAGAATAAGGTTTTGGGCGGATTTTTGTAGTACAATCATAAAGGCAACGTAAGGGAATACGATCAGTAATTTTTCCGACCCCTGTATTGTTTGACTTCAGTTTCGAGAATGCTGTGTGTTTTTCTCAGAATAGCACCCGGAATCGGAATGTGAAGAGACTTCACCCCAGCAAGCGGCAGGGTCCTCTCAAACCATTTCAACGATTGAGGCTGCGAGGGTTTCGGCTCTAGGCTTCATGGTGGAGGGGTTTAGGGTTTAGGGTTTTAGGGTTTAGGGTTTTAGGGTTTAGGGTTTAGGGTTTAGGGTTTAGGGTTTAGGGTTTAGGGTTTAGGGTTTAGGTCATCCTCAACCCTCCGCTCTCTCAGCTCCCCAGCCCCCCCGTAGGCCCGCGAAGAGCAAGAGAAGTTCCTGCGAGAGGCCGAGGAAGCCAAGAAGAAGGCCGCGCTTTAGAGTTCTAGTCGGGGGGAGGGGGCTAGGGTCTAGGGTTTAGGGTTTAGGGTTTAGGGTTTAAGGTTTAGGGTTTAGGGTTCTAGTCGGGGGGGAGGGGCAGCACGCATTTGCCTCCAGATAACTGCGGCAAAGTGTTGCTGTGAAACCTTATAGCCTGATACTTCAGCCCTTGACCCTAAACCCTAAACCCGAAAGCCTAAACCCTAAACCCTAAACCCTAAACCCTAAACCCTAAACCCTAAACCCTAAACCCTAAACCCTAAACCCTAAACCCTAAACCCTAAACCCTAAACCCTAAACCTAACGCCCCCTCAACCCCAGGACCATGCCCGGAGTTTGTTTTTGGGGTTTACGCGGTCTGCAGTATGACGTAGTTTAGGGTTTAGGGTTTAGGGTTCAGGGGTTAGGGGTTAGGGTTTAGGGGTTTAGGGTTTGGGGGTTTAGTATTTAGGGGTTTAGGGTCTAGGGGTTTAGGGCTTCCCATCTCAAGCCTACACCCTAGACCCCAAACCCTAAGCCCAAGAACCCTGGTCCTTAACCCCGAGAGCCCCAAACCCTAAGCCCCAGAACCCTAAACCCTAAGCTGAGAACCCTAAACCCTGAGCCCAAGAACCCTAAACCCTAAACCCTAAACCCCCAAAACCATAAACCCTGAACCCTCAGACCAGGGTCTCTCTGCCCCCTAAACCCTAAACCCTAAACCCTAAACCCTAAACCCTAAACCCTAAACCCTAAACCCTAAACCCTAAACCCTAAACCCTAAACCCTAAACCCTAAACCCTATCCCTTAGATCCGCAGGCGCATGCAGAGGAGCAGAAAGCCCTGGAAGAGGCCGAGGAGGCCAAGAGCAAGGCCCGGAGAGTGCTTCAGCCACCTTCAAAAATCCAGAGATGTTTGGGGTTTAGGGTTTAGGGTTTAGGGTTTAGGGTTTCGGGTTTAGGGTTTAGGGTTTAGGGTTTAGGGTTTAGGGTTTAGGGCTAGGGTTTAGGGATTAGGGTTTAGGGTCAGCAAGGCCCCGGCAGAGGTAAGAACGACCTCTTAAACAACAGGCAAAGCATCGACGCTGTTTGGGTTCCGGGTTTAGGGTGTAGGGTTTAGGGTTTAGCAGTTTAGGGTTTAGGGTTTAGGGTTTAGCAGTTTAGGGCTTAGCTGCCCGGGGTTACGGATGCACCAGGAACCTGGAAAGGAAAAGGCATCATGCCACGCTCAAGCCCTAAACCCTAAACCCTAAACCCTATGTAAATCAGGACCATAGTGCGGAGGCAGTTAGTCTAGGACGTGTGTGGTTTCTGGTTTGGGGTGTGGTGTTAGGGGCTTAGGGTTTAGGGTTTAGGGCTTAGGGTTTAGGGTTTAGGGTTTTTAGTACAATTATGTAGGGACCAGAAGGGAATACTATTGGTAACTAGTCGGACCCGTATATTAGACCGTATCTCCTAAGACGTAACCCACACGGACATGTTGCCGAGTCAGCTGTCATCTCCGCGAAGCAGAACCTTATGGTTGAGATTGATGAAGTTACTGTTATAGCTATTGCCAAAAGCCACGTAACGCAGCGCTATGACATAACCCAATCCTGCGGGGCCCATAGCCCCTAAACCCTAAACCCGAGACCCTGAACCCTAAACGGTAAAGCGCTAGGCCGTACTCCTTCTCCCTGCACCCCCTCGTAGAAACATTCCTAGCGCCCGCACACAAATTTGAAGGTGGCCTTTCACGGATCTTTGTTAGAGTACAGTCCTTGGAGTAGAAATGCACCCCCCCCCCCCCCCCCCGACCACAAGGATAAGGTGTATGCGAGGCTCATGCTGTCGAGAGTTTCAGCCGACTCACTTCACAAAACACAGGCCCGGCAGGAGCAAGAGCGAGTCCTCCGCGAGGCAGAAGAGGCCAAGAAGAAGGCCTGCGCAGTTGTCGTCTGCTTCGGGATGCAGCATGCGTGTGCAGATACGTGTATGGATATATATATATATATGTATACAGATTTTATGCGTCTACAAGTGTGTGATTATCTCTCTCTCTCTGCATCTATACATACACAAATTGACATGTATACTACATAAATATATATATATATATATATATCTTTTATTCACATACATTCATGTGTGCATCGTAATTATAAGTTGCTTTTGCAGTCTTCCTGATGCAGCAGGAGGTCTGCTCAATTCCTGTGGGTTTTGTATGTGCTGACGAAGGTGCCGCAGTTCAGGGTGAAAGGTTTGCAGGTCGAGCTGCTTGGTCATCATGAACCCCAAACCCTAAGCCCTAAACCCGAAGCCCTAAAGCCTAAACCCTAAACCCTCAGGCTCTGGCAGAGGAGCAGAAGGCATTGGAGGAAGCGGAGGAAGCCAAGAGGAAGGCTCCCGGGCTGAGGGGCGATTTCCGACCCGGCTAGTTGCTTCTTCAGGCTGTTTGGGGTTTAGGGTTTAGGGTTTAGGGCTTCGGGTTTTCTAATCCCTAAGCCCTAATTCCTAAACCCTAAACCCCTGTTCAGCAACATCGGACAGCCTGACGAGTCTACGATTCAAAAGCCAGCAAGATACTGCAGGCTTCGAAGGTTCTGCGTGTGCTCGCAAAAAAGGGAAGAGTCGCAAACCAGTAAAACCCCCCTAGTAGAGGTTTGAGATCTAGAGGTTTTACCCAGAGTGACCTCTCCATCTCATAAAATGAGAATCAAAGCAGAACCTTTTTGTGCTGTCAGGCCTACGCCGAACAGGAGCGAATCCTCCTTGAGGCAGAGCAGGCCAAGCAGAAGGCTCCTGCAAACGCCTAAACCCTAAGCCCCAAACCCTAAAAGGCCCCTGCAGCATTTTCCCCAGCGCTGTGGGGATTAGTCTTCGGGGTTCAGGGCGTACCCTGTCAGCCCTAAGCCCGCCATTGCACATACATTCGTATATATATATATATAGTCTAATGTAATCCGAATAGTTCTTGTAATTTAGTATGTAGGATACACTTGGCAAGATGTAAGCAAATAAGTAAATGCATAGATGTATTCATGTAGATGCTACCCGTTGACTCTGAACAAGGCTGTGTTGGGGTAGCCACGAGAGCCTTCTGGGGCCTCAAGTTTAATGTTTTTGGAAGGCCCCTTATAAGCACACAAGGCGGACTATGGGGCCTTAGATGGAACTCTTGCTGTAAGGAACACCAAGAAGACCGTAAGAATGCAGGGCCAACCTCTTTGAGAATTCCTAAACTCCAAACCGCAGACCCTTGAACCCTAAACGAACTCTTGCAACCCCTAGACCCCTAAACCCCTACACCCTCAACCATAAACCCGTTGCCTTGCTTGAGTGTTCCTACATTGCCTGTGTCCTCTCCCCTTTAGGCCCTAACCTAAACCCTAAGCCCTAAACCCTCAACCCTGACCTAAAACCAAACCCTGAACCCTGCGACAACACCCTAAAACCAAAGCTCAGTTTGCTATACCTGGACCCTCACTGGGACCAGTTCCTCGTAGGGAATCAGGGAACTTAGTACCCTGTATCCCCCTGTAGACCAACTGCTGCGGTCTTCCACTTGTGTCCATGGATAGCAATGACTAGGGTTCATAGACTTTGACGCAGAGCCTAAAGATTATGAAGCCAAAAGCCTTCATCCTAAATCGTAAACCCTAAACCCAAACTTAGGGGCTGGGTAGTTAACCTTTTTGGTCATACATAATCCCATTACAAATAAACGGTTTATCTTTTTCGGGCCAGGGTATGCAGCCCCTGAACCGTAAGGCCCAGATCCCTAAACCCTAAGCCCCTAAACCCTACACCCTAAACCCTACACCCTAAACCCTCAGCCCCTAAACCCTACACCCTAAACCCTAAACCCTAAACCCTAAACCCTTGCCAGTCGTGGCGCTCCGCATGTCGGGCTAGGCCATGGTCGAGGAGCAGCGCGCCCTGCAAGACGCCGAGGAGGCAAAGCTCAAGGCACCTTGTTTCGGTTGGGTTTGGAGCTGAGGGTTGAGGGTTGAGGGTTTAGGGTTTAGGGTTCAGGGTTTAGGGTTTAGGGTTTAGGGTTTAGGGTGAACCCGACCTTCAAGGTCCAACTCCAGGTTCCCTGACTTCACCCGAAACCCCTTAGGTGCCAGGCTAGCGCCAGGATGGCGTGGCTAGTTAGGTCGTGAAATCTCAGAACTCAGTAGGGTTTAGGGTTTAGGGTTTAGGGTTTAGGGTTTAGGGTTTAGGGTTTAGGGTTTACAAGAACTCCCCATGTCGGGCCTCTTTCAGGGGGTTTTCGGCAAGGGCTTTCGACTCAGGGTTGAGTCTCTGATCCCTAAAGCTCTCAGCCTGAAACCCTGAGTATAGGGGCCTTAATAATATTTAGGATAGGACTGTTAGGGTTATTATTGTAGTGTACTTATCAAGTGGCCATACGGGGATACTATGAGTAAGTATTCCGACCCCTACGTTAGCCCTGTGCGGCGGTCAGGGCTTACGTGTGCTTTCTAGCCACGCCTCTCGAAGTTTCGTGGGAACGACATGGTTTGAGAGAGACTGCTAGGTTTCGGGCTTGGTGCTTAGGGTTTCTCAGGCCCAAACACCCTAAACCCCAAACCCTAATTCAACCCTAAAACCACCAAACCCACCAAACCCACCAAACCCCCCAAACCCCCCAATCTCCAAAAAAAAATCTGGTTACCGGGGCCTGGGTTGTGAGACAGGCACGGCAAGAGCAGGAGAAGATACTGCGGGAGGCTGAGGAGGCGAAGAGGAAGGCCCCCGGATATTTTGCGGGGAGTCGTATCCTTGTCTACATTTGTAGGTATGTACTTTTTATGTGTGTGTGTGTTGCCTTAGGGCCCAGGGCATGGGGCGGAGCCCTAAACCAAAAGCCGGTCTTTTAGTGCGTTTGGGAGCTAGGGTTGGGCGTTTAGGGTGTATGGGTTTAGGGTTCGGGGTTTAGTGTGCTTAGAGTTTCGGGTTGGGGGTTTTGGGGTTTTGTGCGTTTGGGTTTAGGGTTCGGGGTTTAGTGTGTTTAGGGTTTCGGGTTGGTTGTTCAGTGGGTTTAGCCTCCTTGGCTCAGAGGCCATGGAAGAGGGTCAGCGGGCCATTGAGGAAGCGGAGGAAGCGAAGCAGAAGGCCGGGTCAGGCCCAGAGACTCCAAAACCCCTTGATTAAGGAATACACCTTAAATTAGAATAGGAACCCTAATATGATTTAAGGTACATTCCTTAATTAAGGGGTTTTGGAGTCTCTGGGGGGGACTTTCCTTGGGGCGTCTGAGAGCCTCTCTACGAGCTTAGAGACATTCATAGGTCGATGGGCGTACGCATGTGCACATACAAACATAGTGGTATATATATATATATATATATGTAGATGTATGTGTATATATATATATGTGTGTGTGTGTATATATATAGAATATTTACATTCACGCATATCTATATATTGGTCTGAATGAAGATGTAATTCAGGATTGGAAGTTCGAAGATCTTCCAGTTTTTGCGGTACTGCTGGCTTGGGGATTTTCCGGGCCCTTTTTCCTCTAAGGGTCATGGGATGAAGACTCATACCCCTAAAGGTTGCACTCAAAATTCTCCCAATATGGCCCTCATGTTTTCTTAGAGGATCTTAGAGGATCTTAAAAAAGGGTCCCCCTAAACCCTAAAGCCTAAACCCTAAACCCCCAAGGGTGCAACCTTAGGGGTCCGAGGTAGAATCCCACAAATAAGGGGAAGGAGCAGGTCCCACTTTTAGGGTTTAGGGATTATATAGGGTTTAGGGTTTAGGGTTTAGGGTTTCGGCACCCAAGGCCCGTGAAGATCAGGAGAAGTACCTGCGCGAGGCTGAAGAAGCCAAGAAGCAGGCTGGCTAGAGGTTTAGGGTTTAGGGTTTAGGGTTTAGGGTTTAGGGTTTAGGGTTTAGGTTTAGGGTTTAGGGTTTAGGGTTTAGGGTTTAAAGTTTAGGGTTTTAGGGTTTAGGGTTGCTTTTTGGAGGCTCGTGGGTAGGTGTAAGTAAGGCTATCCGTACCCCTAGGGGTTATAAGTACAGTTACCACCCAAGCCGCGGTGGCAGTGTTGGTGTGCGTAGTGTGCTTGGTCAAGTACCAGTCAGATGACTTCAAGAGTAAGTACAGCAACTTGGCACTGGGCACTGGGCACTCGGCATGAGCACGCGAGCTGTTTGCTGGGGCTTGAGTAAAGTCATGAGGCACAAGGTACAAACTTCACTGCCCGAAATGCTCCCTGGACCTTCGCAACATTTTGAGATCTGGTTCTGGAGCAGACGGAGGCGGAGCCGCCGGAAGCGGGGATGATGATGCGGAAGCGGACGCAGCCCTTGGGCTCTTCAGCATGCGCAAAATGCGAGTCCAAAGTCTAATGAGAGCATGACATGACTGACTCCTCATGTCCCCGGTTAACGCGCTGCATTTTGCCTGGATACGGGCTCTGCGCGACACGTCGTTCGTACTGGCAGGCGCGGTACGGAGCAGAAAAGCTGTGTTTAGGGGGTTCCAAAAACTATTCCTTTCGGGACAGCATGGTTGGGAGTTTTACTGAAGCTATTCTTTTTGGGACAGCATGGGATTTTTAGTGCAAGGTAAGCGCTTGTGACATATTTTCTTAGTACATTGTACAAAGAGAGAGCGCAGTAAATACCAGTGCTTTGGACATAAAACGCTGCAAATACCAGTGTTTTGGGCATGGTCACGAAAGGCATGCTTGTGACAGATTTTCTTGTTCCACATCCTTGTGCAATACGCTGTACAAAGAGGCGAAAACGCTGTAAATACCAGTGTTTTGGGCATGTATGCAGTATGAATGACGTCTTATCCCCACCCCACCCCCCTTGCCCCCCCCCCCTGCCCCACTTCCCCCTCTGCCCTGCCCCTGCCTGCCCCACCCCACCCCCACCCCCCCACCCCCCCACCCCCAGCAAAACCCGAAAGAAGCGAAGGATGGAAACGACCAGGCAATCTGCAGCGCGTTGGCCAACTACCCATGAACCTCCAAGTAGGGCTGCAACCCCGCCTTCAAGAATCATTGTAGGTGCTCACTTGCATGGGTTGGGGGTTTACCAACATAGACCCCCAAATAGTATAGGGTTCCCATTCTTATAAGGACCCGAGACGGTACTCTAACATTCGGAACCCCCCCCCATAGTTTGGGGGTGGAAATCCGAGCTCAACCCTAAACCCTAAACCCTAAACCCTAAACCCTAAACCCTAAACCCTAAACCCTAAACCCTAAACCCTAAACCCTAAACCCTGCATGACAAGGTCTTCAAGGTGAAGCCCTGTGAGCCCTACTTGAAGGATCAGGGGACTTAGTAAGTAGGGTGAGAATTAGGGCAACTCTAGTGACAATTACTTAGAACCCCAAGTAGGGCACTTATAGCCCTACCCCTAAACCTTAAACCTACACCCCAAACCCCAAACCCCAAACCCCCAACCCCAAACCCCAAACCCCAAACCCCAAACCCCAAACCCCAAACCCCAAACCCCAAACCCCAAACCCCAAACCCCAAACCCCAAACCCCAAACCCCAAACCCTAAACCCTAAACCCTAAACCCTAAACCCAATCACCAAACCCGAAACCCTAAACCCTAAAACCTAACTTACAAGTCACCCCAAGTAGGGTACTTAATTCTACCGCTACTTGCTAAGTCCCATGATCCTCCAAGCACAGACCTAAAACCCTCAAACCCAAACCCTAAACCCCTCAAACCCTGAACCCTGAAACCATAAACAAACCTAAAACCCTAAACCCTGAAACCCTAAAAGCAATAAAAACCTTTAAAACCCTGAAACCCTCAAAACACTAAAACCCTAAACCCCTAAAACCCTACACCCTGAAACCCTAGAAACCCTAAAACCCTAAACCCTGAAAACATAAAAACCCTAAACCCCCAAAACCCTACACCCCCAAAACCCTAAACCCCGAAAACCCTAAACCCGAAAAACCCTAAAAGCCCTAAAAGCCTAAAAAACCTAAAAACCTAAAAAAACCTAAAAAACCTGAAGCCCTGAAACCCTAAAACCCTAAAAACCCTAAAACCCTAAACCTAAACCCTAAACCCTAAACACCCTAAACACCCTAAAAACCCTAAAAACCCTAAAAACCCTAAACCCTAAACTCTAAACACCCTAAACACCCTAAACACCCTAAAAACCCTAAAACCCCTAAAAACCCTGAAAACCCTAAAAACCCTAAACCCTAAACCCTAAACTACCCCTTTTGTCAGGCCCAGGCTGAGGAGCAGAAGGCCCTGGAGGAAGTGGAGGAGGCCAAGATGAAGGCCGGGTCGGAGAGGTTCAGGGTTTAGGGTTTAGGGTTTGGGGTTTAGGGTTAGGGTTTAGGGTTCAGGGTTTAGGGTTTAGGGTTTAGGTTTAGGGTTTAGGGTTCAGGGTTGAGGGTTTAGGTTTCAGGGTTTAGGGGTTGAGCAGTCACGGTTCGCGGCGGGGAGGAGGGGGCAGAGGGACACCACAAACCCAAAAGCGCCATGCTCAAAGCCTTTAGACCCCTTGTTTGTCAGTGAAGAGCTTCGATAGCGATCTGCATATTACCTGATGTTGTTGACAATGTAGATCTCTCCGCGGTTTGTATAAGCATAAGTTGATCGACGAACGACTTCATGTCCACATCATTTCTTTCAAAGTCTAGGGCTCACGTATGATAGAGATCCCGTGCGAACCGCAGTAATCCCAATCAAGTAGATTCTGGCAGATACTTACGCTACTACTTGTGGCGCCCGCGTAATCCCTGAAGAAAAGATGCTAAGCTGGGTGTGGGACATCTCTTATGCGAATGTGAGGCACTCTTCGACGAATCGCACCCTTCATTGCTCTCAGACAGAAATACCACAGACTGGTTGCTTGCATTACAAAGACCAACCCTAAACCCTAAACCCCAAACCCTAAACCATTAAACCCTAAACCCTAAACCCGCTGATTCGAGCTTCCCTTGCCCCTCATGTCGTCCTTCCCCATCCTCGCACCGCCCCCCCCCCCCCCCCCCCCGCTCCGTGCCCCCCATGTTCCCGATTGCTGCTCAACACTTAGTAGCTAAGTAGGTGACCTTTAACCTGTTGTTAATCCCACCAGAACTGAAAGGTTAACATTTTTTGGCCCAGGGTACTCATCAACTAGGAGAAGGGTTTACAAGTGCTGAGTGAGTAGCTTCAGCCTGTGCAAGCACCCTAAACCCTAAACTCTAAACCCTAAACCGTAAACCCTTAACCAGGCTCGGCAGGAACAGGAGCGAGTGCTCCGTGAGGCGGACGAGGCCAAGAAGAAGGCCGGCATGGTTTGTTTGTCAGTTGAAGGGATGCTCTATAAGGGTAGTTTCATGGGCCCTTAGTATAGGGTATATAGGGGCGTGTATGAGGCGTCCCCTTTTCAGGGCTCATGTTAAGGGGCCATGCAACCTACCCTAAGAAGTGTGGAGACGTACTTAAGAGCGTGAGCACGTATTAAGTTAGCTTAACGTGGGCAGACATGGCTGTAACGATTCGGTGCGGTACGGTGTTTCATTTACCGGCTTTGCTCCATACATATATATATATATCTACCTATCTATCTATCATTCTATACTGGTAGGTATTGGTGGTACCGGTAGGAACCATCAAGGAAGGCAACGGGTTAATGGTTTAGGCTGTAGGGGTTTAGGGGAGTTTAGGGGTCTAGGGGTTGCAAGAGTTCATTTAGGGTTCAAGAGTGTGGGTTTAGGTCCTGTTCAGGGTTCCGAGGCTTTGTCATGGATCCCGAATCTGTCTGTCCTTGCCTAGTTAGGTGGGCCATGTTGATTTGGGGTTTTCCGAAAATAGGGGTACCCGTTTGGGGGGTCCCTGTACAGGGGAATCTATTCCATTTGGGGTCTAAACCGGGTACCCTTAGTTTAGGAAATACCTATATTGTGGGTCATATTTGAGGTCATGTCTCATAGGCAAACGGTTTGTCGCGAGGTCAACCCTAAACCCCCAAGCCTGAATCCTGAGCCCTGGTTCAGGGCCAACTCCTACGAACCGCACCAAACCCATATTGGCTTGCAACAGTTTCGTGTCGAGGCTTCAGCGAATCTTACCCTGTAAACCCTACGAACCCTATGAGCCCTAAAGCCCTAAACCCTAAACTCTGAGATGTCAACCCCCTCCCTGAACGCCCTAAGGTAAGAAATTGGGGGTTTACGACAACAGGGGACCCCGACAATAGACCCCCAAAAAGAAGCTTCCCTTATAAAAATGACCGTAAAAAGGTACCCCAAATTCGGAAACGACCAAAGCAGGCACTGGCGGAAGAGCAGAAAGCCTTGGAAGAAGCAGAGGAAGCCAAGCGCAAGGCAAGCTTTGGGGAGGGAGGGGGGGTGGTCGGCTGTGTGGGTCTGAGGTTTCGGGACCCCTTACGTAAAGAGCTTAGTTTGAACAATGAAATGCCCCTTACACTGAATGAAGGCATATCCTGAGTTACCCGCAGGCCCATGCACCTGTCCAGTGCATACTTTGCACCCTAGCCTACTACATAGGAAACCCCCTTCCAGTTGTATACTACTTGCACGTGGGGGTTGCCTAAGTTAGGGGTACCTTATTGGGGTTCCGATTCTAAGGGAATCCTCCTATTTGGGGGGGGATCTATTTTGGGGTCCCCTATTTTCGTAGAGCCCCATATAGGTACACCCTGCCCTAAAGCCTAAAGCCTCAACCCTAAATACTGAACCCTAAACCCGAAACCCTGAACCCTAAACCCTAAACGCTTCGGAGGCTGGAAGCCTCCACGTCCTGATGAACTGGTCTAGGGTGCAGGGTTGACTCGGCCCGGAACACTGGCAGGGTTTTGGGTGTAGGGTTCAGGGTTCAGGGTTCAGGGTTCAGGGTTTAGGGTTTAGGGTTTAGGGTTTATGATTTAGGGTTTAGGGTTTAGGGCTTCGCCGACCTCGGTTTTTTTTTGGCCAGTGGGGGTCGGTGACTGTCAGGCCCTCGCTGAGCAGGAGCAAATCCTCTTTGAGGCTGAGGAGGCCAAGCAGAAGGCCGGCGTCTGTTCTTCACGAGTGCAGGGCTTGGGTTTGGGGGTTTTAGGGTTTAGGGTTTAGGGTTTAGGGTTTAGGGTTTAGGGTTTAGGGTTTAGGGTTTAGGGTTTAGGGACCTGATCTGCAAGGTTTTCCAGCTCTGACCCTTTAACCGTTGAGGCCCAAAAGATGCCGTAGCTTTTGATGAATGCCCACATGTTTTAGGATTTAGGGTTTAGGGTTTAGGGTTTAGGGTTTAGGGTCGACATGTTACGACTCATCTTTTCAGTCTCCTTCACTCCAATTCTACAAGGCCCGAACTCTCTGGACTTCTTAGTAAAACAACATGCGCATAAGACCGTTTCTTGAACCAAAAGCCAGAAACGCTGTAGACCCCAAAAGTCCGGTAAAACCAGGTTACAAGGAACATTACCCGAAACAAGGTTACAACCACTCGTCATCTTCTACACAACCCTGTAAAGCCTGATGGACGCCCTTGAAAGCCGATAGAACCCTAATAAACCCAACATGCCCTACAAAACCCTTAAAAAAAACCTAGAAAACCCTCAAAACCCTGAAGCCTCAAAAAAGCTGTCCGGTAACCCCTGAACCCTAAACCCTGAACCCTAAACCCTAAACCCTAAACCCTAAACCCTGAACCCTTGTACCGGAGGCCCTGGCAGAGCAGCGGAGGGCTGAGGAGGAAGCCGAAGAAGCCAAGCGACAGGCCATGCGGTTTGGTTTAGGGTTTAGGGTTTAGGGTTTAGGGTTTAGGGTTCAGGGTTTAGGGTTTAGGGTTTAGGGTTTAGGGTTTAGGGTTTAGGGTTTAGGGTTCAGGGTTTAGGGTTCAGGGTTTAGGGTTCAGGGTTTCGGGTTAGGGTTTAGGGTTAGGGTTTAGACCAAATCCTACCCCCCCCCCCCCCCCAACTTCGTGCAAGGGATGTTGGGTGGCCCGTAAACTCCCCAACCCCTGATGTTGACGAGGCAGCCGAATATTTCGACGTTGCAACGAACCCGAACGCAGTGGCAGCTGTGAAGATGCTGCCCTGTAGATTAACCAGGATCCGAGTCTATGCTAAACCCGAAACCCTAAACCCCAAACCCCAAACCCTAAACCCTCCTAAACCCTGTCTATCAACCTCTTTTTCAGTCCTGTGCTCTGGCAACCGCGTCCTTATGAAAGACGCAATGGAGCGACGAAATCCGATTTAGGGTTTGGGGTTTAGGGTTTGTTTAGATAGGAGTTCCTTCGCTGTGGAAGCGATACCCAACCCCCCAAAAAGCGATGCCCCTCAGAGATCATGGTCTTGATGGAGAACGCGATGCGCCTAATTTAATACCGAAAAGCGGTACCCTCAGTGCGATGGCCCAGTCGTAGCCTCTAGCTTTTGCTGCGCGCTGAACGTGCCTTACTGATTGGGTACAGTTTCCGTGTTGAACAGTGCGGTAGTCCTTTCGTAGTCTTCCCGAGCCTGAACATCTGAACTCTACAATATCATTCCATGCCGGTACCCAAATGGCAAGATTGGCTTACCCATGTAACCCGGAACCAATGCCCCCCTAAACCTAAACCCTAAACCCTAATCCCCCCCACCCCACCACCCCCCCCCACCCCCCCGCCCGCCTTCTGTATAGAAGGTGCTTAGGGGCTCTGTAGCAAGTATTTGGTGGTCCTAAGTATTCCCTATGAAAGGTCATTAAACCTGTCGGCACCGTGAACAGCTTAGGGGTTTAGCTTTCAAGGCTCCCCCACCCGAAACCATACGCCCCAAACCCTAAAACCCAAAGCCCAAAACCCTAAACCCTAAACCCTACCCCCACCCCCCCACCCAAAAAAAGAGTAAACAGTAAAGCAGAAACAATTCGCATTCTATCAGGCCCTGGCAGCGCAGGAGGCCTTGCAACAGGCTGAGGAAGCCAAGCGGAAGGCAGGGGATTCCCTCCCAGAAGCGCGCCCCGCACCCTTTAGGCCTTTTAGGGTTTAGGGTTTAGGGTTTGTCCTTGCACTGTTGGGGTCGAGGGTCGGAACCCCCAGGATCCAGGTGGAAGACTGGGGCCCTGCAAGTAGGGGGGGCCCTTACTATACTAACCTTGGTCATAGTTGGGTAACATTTTACATTTTTACGGGTACTTAAACCCAATAAGGAATAAAAAACAATGAAATTTTTTTCGATCCCATCCATGAACTACTAACCTTAGTTAAGGGAGTGATCACCTACATAGTAAGAGTTAAAACATGGTCATTCGTAAAGCCACTCTGTAGGGCCCCTTTTTATGCGGCCCGAGTATATACTATAAAGGTACATGGATCCTTAGGGGAAGGTTGAGAGTTGAGGGTTTGGGGTAGGCTTAGAGTCGAAGTACCCCGAAACGAAGGAGCAAGCATGAGTTCAAAAAGACGCTACGTCCTAGGCCCTTAACCCGAAACGTCCTGTTGCTAATGAGAGCCCTCGTCGGTTCACATGAACTCGACGTGCCCGGTGCTTGTGGCTTGCTTGGGTTTAGGGTCTAAACCCTTAACCCTAAACCCATATAACCCTATAACCCTATAACCCTATAACCCTATAACCCTATAACCCTAAACCCTAAACCCTCCTCCCCGCTCCCCCCCCCCCCCCCCCCCCCCCCCACCCCTACACAACGTGAAGGTCGAGCGTGAAGCATCTCTAGAAGAGGCTTGCGGTCGGGGGGAAATTCCATCATCCTTACTATTTGAACCCTAAAGAAAGGCTACCCCTAATATACCCCCAACATATGTTCAGCCTGATTCCTAAACCCTAAACCCTAGCCCCCGAGAAGGGTACCCCTATTTTCGGAAACAGCCAAAGGGGTTTGTTCAGGAGACCGGGGGGCTGCAGACTGCCCATGTGCACCCTCAACGCACAGCTCCAGCGAACTTAAAGCTCCTATGCCTCATAAGCATAGAGCCCCTCATGTATATGTTTTATGTTATCTTATGTTGTAAATATTCTCATAAATAAATAAGTCATGTACATATTTGTATGTTTATACATACATGTGTATATATATATATAGCATGCCTCAACTCTCCGGTTGTTTGGCAGCTTTTGAATCAAGCCCTAAGCCCTTAACAGCAGGTGTTTGAGGTTTCCACGGGCTAGTCGCAGATCGCTTCAGGGTTCAAGTTGTGGCGTTGCGGAATGATGGGTTTAGGGTTTAGGTGTGTTGGAGGTCGGTTTGCGACAACATGCATTGAGTCGGCTGAAGTTTCGCTCCGCCCCTAAGAAGCTCATGCCGGGTCCTTGTGCACTTGAGAAGAAGGTAGGACCCAGAGAAGGCCCCCATGTTTAGGCTCCCTTCAAGCCTCTCTACACCCGAAAGGGCACCCTTTTCTATTCCTGGGTCGAGGAAGATCAGGTGTAGGCTGTCGACGACTCTAAACCCTAAACCCAAGACTCTAAACCCTAAACCTTAAGCCCTAAACCCCAAACCCTAAGCCATAAGCCATTTGGCCCTAAGCCCTAAACCCCAAGCCCTAAACCCTAAGCCCTAAGCCCCAAACCCGAAGCCCTAGGCCCAAAACCCTGAGCCCTTAATCCCTAAACCCTAAACCCTAAACCCTAAACCCTAAACCCTAAACCCTAAACCCTAAACCCTAAACCCTCGAGGCATGCCCCCTGAGACCCACATTGGGTTACGATATTCGGGGTACCTTTTTGAAATCCTTACTATATGGGGGTCCTACTATTTGGGGGTCTATCCCTAAACCCTAAACCCTAAACCCTAAACCCTAAACTCTAAACCCTATTTTCGCAAACGCCCACATCCGTGATCCTCTTTTTTTGCAAAGGCTCTGGGATCGCCGGTATCCTCCAATGAGGCAAGGGTTTAGGATTTCTGGTTTATGGTTTAGGGGTTTAGGGGTTTGGGGGGTTTGGGGGGTTTAGGGTTTAGGGTTTAGGGTTTAGGGTTCAAGGTCCTAAACCGTAAACCCTAATCCCTACACCCTAAACCTAAACCCCAGCGGGGTTTGGGTTCGGCCTCTTGGGCGGTTTCGGAAGACATTTTACAGATGTTTAAACATGCTTTTGTTTTGGGGAGGGGGTGGGTGGACCTCCATTTGTTCCCAAACCGATGCATATTCAAGGCCAATTTGAGGTTGTGGAGAACTACTCCTACAACCGGTCCTCAACCTTGAGCTCCCTGCTCTACCAATCTTCTCAGCGTTGCTTAGGAGGGTTGCCCCCTTTTGTGAACCCCAGAACCAACTTAGCTGTGAGGCGTTCGATCGCCAGACCTCTTACGAGCGCCAGGCGGGTGACCTGTGACTGTTTGGAGTTTGGAGCAGCTTGGATCCAGTGGACTGGGGTTCATTCAGGTATTCACGGCACGCACACAGACACGAGAGTGCCTAGAATTAGGGCCGCTTTGCTTCTCCTGCGCGCTCACTGACCATGTAGATCAACTTGCTTGTTCGAGTTAGGATACTTTACCTGGCTTACCGTCAAGGCCTTTGCTTCACAATTATTCCTAGACGCTAAACCACAGACACCCTATGCCATCGTTACTAAGCAAAATCTTCACCCTAAGCTCTAAGCCCCTCAATCCTAAACTCTAAGCCGTATGTGTACCTTAAGTGCAACTCAGTACTTCAGCTCCAAGCGTCACCACGCGGTTGACCCCCAGATCGGAGTTTTGGTCTTCGGCTGCATGAGGCTTACCTGGACATGGGTATGTAGTTCCTTTTTGTGGTTGTATGCATTTTTGGCTCAACTTCTGGTTTTGGTGCTATTCTAGTTTTGTTGTGGATGTTCTTGGATGAGCCGAGAACAGAAAACCATTCTTGACAAAAAGGTATGTATGATCCAAAGAACGGAAAACCACTATTTCCAAAAGTGCTAAAAATACTATGGGTACAAAAGCATTCTTGAAAAATTATGTGTATATATATATACATATATCCCATGAACTGTCACACATCAGTTTATCTCATGTTCTGTCCACGTATATATATATATATGTATGCATGTGTGTGGATTGCATGGATTGTTGCCTTCGGAGTTCAGGCTTGTCAGTTGGTTGTCAAATGCATGGAATGCTAATTGCCTTTGTATGGAGTTGTGGCCTGGCAGTTGATTATCAGATGCTCAACAGAAAGCAGCTTCATGTGGCCCTGTGCATATGATCGTCATGCACCTGGCAGACTAACCAAAATATGAGAGACATGCAGCTTGGAGCTGCCTTGCCTGTGAGAGAGAGAGAGAGAGAGAGAGAGCATGATGGGCCCTCTGGTAGCTCAAGCCGACGCCTGTCGGGTGCCCAGTGTGGGGGGGGGGGGGGGGGAAGGGGGGCAGGGGGGTATGAGCTGCTGGTTGGCCTGCTGTCTTGGTTTGTGCATGTGAAAGCTGCAATGCTGCAACATGTTATGTGTGTGCAGCCCTGTTTGGTTTCGAATCCAGCCTTGTTTCTTCAGCCCACCATGGATCCTGGGCCGATCAGTGAGATGGATGAGCAGCAGTCAAGCAAGCTGCTCACTCTCCTGAGTGAAGAAGTTGTGAAGGACTGCTGTAGGTGGTTTCTTGGTTGGGCAGGATTGCAGAAGGCACACATGAAATTGTATAGGAGTGGACGGACTTTCCGGACCTGAAGTCCCTCTGCGTAACTGATACATGCTTCATCCAATGGCCGGCAGATGAAAAGGGGCAAAAGCGCCAGCCAAATGCGTTGGCAGTGAAGCTGAACAAGGTTCTTTGCTCAGGATGTGATGCTCATGTACTGCCATCATTTGGGGGAAAACATGTCTTGTCATGCATGTATATCTATAAAATATGTCTCTATGTTTTTGTGTATGTATATGTATATGTGCATATATATGTATACATATATATATATATATTAACATTTCACCATGAACTAAGAACTTGCTCAGCCCTCTGGTGGGCCGGAGTTTGCAGCACCATGGGCTGCTTTATGTCAGCTCGTTGGAGCTCATGCTCACCAGATTTCGAAAGGCAGTCAAGGTTGGGATGTGTGTTTGTTTGTTTTGCTCCTGGTAGTTCAAGGCTTTTGTTTACACGCAAATGTGTCTGTTGCTAGGCAAAGGCCAACCGGATTGAGGATGCGAAAGGAATCCAAGAGGCCCTTCCAGAATATGTTCGTTCAATGGGTGGTGGGTGGAGAGGATACTCTATCCATCTATGTACCTATATATATATATATGTATATATAGTACTGCCACAGGTGAAGATCAATGCCATCACCATCAATCCTGATGCCCATGCTATGAAAGCCCTAGTGTTTTGCCATCGGCGCTGCTTGGTGTTGTCTGGAGAGTTCAGTCCACCTTTCACGCAAAGAGTAGCAGATCTGTGTGCAAGGAGTGTTGTTGCCCAGCGTATGTGTGTCTGGATGTGTGTGTGTGCATAAATAACCAAATACATATACATGTATTTATATATATGTATATGTATTAATATAGATATATACATATTCGCAATTATACATATACTTGTTTTTCTCTATGCATATTTACTTCTGAATCGGAGGGGTCGTTTCGCGTGCACTTCTTTACTGGACAATGTTGTTGAAGATTTGCCTCGTCTCTCAAGGTTTGGCTGATCGATCCGATTCGCAGAGGGATGCAGATGTGCAGCAACTCACGGCACCTCTTTGGCATGGTCCTGTATGTGTTGCATATATGCATGTGGTGGAACTTCTTCTTAAATCATGGGAGTGCTAAGGTTCGCATGCGCAATGTTGCCAAGCTGATTGAAGATGAAGCAGTTGCGTTTGTCAAGAAGATGACCAAAAAGCCCAGTGTACCATCTGCCCTCCGCACTCACAGGCTGTATCTGCCCCCAGTCCGGAGGGAGGAGCATATGGCTCTGCCAGTGCCTGTCGGTGCTGGGGAAGATGATGGTGTCGCAGAGGGAGCACGTGAGGATGGCTTGGATGGAGATCTTGCCCCTCTGCATGATGCAGTGGTGGAGGGTGGGCCTCCTGTGAATGTGGTTGGGCCTGCGCCAGAGTTGGTGCCTTCGGCTGGGCTGGTTGCTCATGAAGCAGGGCCTGTGGTCAGTGAGCCATCCCTCCCCCCGCCGCCCAATGAGTGGCCTGCTGGCTGGAAGCCTGAGCTGCACAGAGGCCTTCCTTTGGATCATGAGTCCAACCACGATGCTTTCAGTGATGAGCAGTCGGACTCCACCTACGTGGATGGTGAGGAGTCCGAGTGTGAGGGCCAGCCTGCTCTTCCTCGTGCAGGGCCTTTTCCTGAAGTGGGGCCTTTGGTTGGGGTGGTTGCTGGTGCAGGCCATCCTGAGGTGGGTGGGCTGGTTGGTGGCACAGTGCCTGTTTCTCAGGCGGGGCCTGCTGTTGAGGCTGGGCCGAAGGCGGAGGCTGCTTGCCCGCTGCACGAAAGTGAAGGTGATCGCTTTGCGCGTCTCTCGCATGACTATGGCCGACCTGCAGGTGAAAGTCTCATGTGTGCTGCGCAGGGCCACGACTATGACCTGGAAGTCGGTGTGGGGCAACAACTTGAGGGACAACTTTGCCCACCAAAGTGCATCCAAGAAGATGCAAGTCCAGCTGTGCCTCCCAGTGTTGCTGCAGGTGTCATGTTTGCATTGTGCAGACTTGTCGGTGCATGGTTGATGTTGAGTGGCATGCGCATGACCCATATTCACTGCATATTGTTGAAACATCCGATAGGTCAGAAGTGTGCAGACATGCACAGACACACATATGTACACTGCATTACAGTGTGTGACAGACATTACGTTAAACCTTATACATCTCTCTCTATATATATATATATACACACATGTATTCATCATTCATGTGTGCAAACAGGTTGGTGTCTTGCAGCGTGTACTACTGTATGTGTATACAGGCAAAACAATGTACATACATACATACATTCATTCAATATATATTTATATATATATATATATACGTACATACACACAAATACATTTTTCTCAGGCAGGTGTATCCATAAATATACATAATAAGTATGTATATTTATATATACATACATGTGTGTGTGTGTGTCTGTGACAGGTGGGAGACACCATGCTGTGCAGAGGCATAAGAGTCGTCGTGTGAGTGCAGGAGCCCATACACCCATGGTGAGGACAACTCTCAAGTGCAAGCAAACAAAACGACATGTGTGCAGGTGCATAGACACGCATGTGCAGGCGCCAGGTACTCACACACACACACACACACACATGTTTGTGGAAATATGTGAGTGTGCGTATTTTCTCCAATATATATATATATATGTACACACAAGTCTGAGTGTGAAAAGTGCCATCGCAGCTTAATTATATCTGTGTGTTAATATTATATATCTATATCTATAGAAGCACGACTGCATATATACATCGAGAGGGATTGTATCTGTAGACAGTATATGTCCTCTCTTAATGGCTCATGAATTCATTTGAGGAAGCTCGAGAGTGGAGGAGGTGAAGCAGCTCTTGCTCAAGAAGATCAGGGAGAGTCAACAAAGGCTTTTGCTCCGCTGTGCATATACGCATATATTCTTGGCCATGCAGGGGGTTCTGTGCTGAAGTGCTGTGTCGCAGGCTGCTTTGGGGATGTGCAGACAATGTGGACACGTGTCCGATGAGTGTGGACCAAGCTGAGGTGTCATGTCCAAACAATCAGGTTGTGTTGTAGATTGTTGGTGTTGTGTGTTGCGTGTGTTCTGGGGAACTGTGGAGAGAGATGTCGTGTGTGCTTCCATGGTGACAAGGAGGTGTTGGCGCGCAGCCGTCTGATGGATGGCTCTGCAAGTGAGGTAGGGCTGCAGGGCCAATGTGTATATAGTCTGTTCGTTTTGTGTTTTCTTGTTTGTGTATATCTCTCTCTCTCTCTCTCTCTCGTGTGTGTGTGTGTGTGTGTGTGTACTGTGTGTGTTGGTTTGTAGCAGGCATTTCCAAGCTGTGTCGTCATCCCGGATTCCCCAGAGAAATCTGAGATTCATGGCTGCACGATTGTCGTTGATTTGTTTGGCCAAACAAATCAAGTGCTTTCGGTTGCCAGCTCAGGCTGCCAACCACCCCGTCACGATGGAATGGATCGCGTTGGAATGGATCTGACTATTCTGAGGATGCCCACGCTGCTGCAAATGGTGATGACTGTGCTCACATGGCCTGGGCTGACACGCAAGTTGAGCAGCCAAGTGGGGGGAACCGCACAGAGTTCTGGGATGAGGACATGGTCATGAAAGCTGGGGGCAATGATCAGGTGCCTGTTCCAATGAGTTCAGCCTGCCGCTCGCTGTGTGGCAGCTTTGATGCTGAGTTCGATTTGATGCAGGGCAATGCCAAGCAGGCGGAAAGCCCAGATCTTGCCAGGCCTGAGTTGGAATGTGTGGCCATGGCTGCTGCGGACTCTGAGTCTGCTGAGAAGTCGCAGGGTCTTCAGGGACTTCCTCCTGGTATTGTGGTGACAAAGCCGATGGTGCCAGTGGAGTGTGTGGCTTCAGGTGTTGCCTCAGAGCCAGCTTCCTCTGTGGGAATGGTTGGACCAATGGCCTCAGTCGAGGTGGCCTCGAATGTTGCCCTTGCATCAGGCGCTGCTCCAGCTCGAGTGGCCTCCATGGAGGGTCTGGCCTCAGGTGCCGGGGATTTCTTGGTTGATGAGGATGAAGGCCCAGCGTTTTCCCACAGAGAGCAGGTGAATCTGCGTGCAGTGAAGCAGGCGGAGGAAAAGGAGAAGCGTGGCGGCAGGGGCCGGGGCCGAGGGCGGGGCAGAGGTCAGGCTGCCAAGCAAGCCCCAGAGGTGAGTGCTGAATGCACAACCCCGCAACCAACTACCGCTGTGAGGCCTGAAGAGACCCCTGCGGAGGTGGCCTATGCAAAGGCTTCGAACCCCAATCGTGGGGAGCCTGGGGCCAGTGATGGTGAGGAGGCCAGTGTTCCCCGCCCAGCAAAGAAAGCCCGGGTCAATGCAGACGCCCTGCCAAAAGGGAAGGCCAAAGCCAAGGCAAAGGCACGTGGAAAGGCCAAAGCCAAAGCAGCAGCAGCTGAGCTGATCGGTGAAGCTGTTGGGGCCGGTGCCAGTGAGGCCAGTGTGGCCCGTGAGAGTGAAGATGTTATGGCTGATGTGGGCTCTGAGCCTGTGGCTGCGCTGCCTATCTCCGTGGCCATCGAGGCTGCCACTGCGCCTGTGGCGAAGGCAAAGGCGAATCCGCAGATTGCCCGAGGCCTTGGCCCTCATGACCGCAAGCTTTGCAAGGAGTGACTTGGCACAAACATGTGAACTGCTTGCTTCCTGTGATATGACTGAGAAAGTGTGTGTGTGTGTGTGTGTGTGTGTGTGCGTGTGCTTTGTGAGTTGGGTTTTTAGATTGCTTTTGTGTACACACACACACACACATATATATATATATACATATATATGCTGTCAAATATTGCACGTGTATATGTATCATGAGCCATGAGCAGTTCAGGCCTTACTTAGACTCTAATTTAAATACATGTGTACCCTATGTATGTATATATATATATACAGTACATATATGATGATCAGACAGGAGTATCTATCGCACAGTAAACATATATGCTGCATCAGCTATCACATACAAGTATGTGTATATATGTATATGTACATATGTATGTGTATATATATATATATATTTTTTTTTGTTTTAATTGTCACCCCCACACCCCCCACCCCCACCCCCACCCCCTTGGTCTCTCCCTGCCCCTTTACTCCCTTTATATACCCCCTTCACCCCCTAGAAAACCCAAAGCCTTAAAACTGCAAACCCTATGAAGCCAACCCATGCCCACACCACCACGCAGAGAGGGGGGTTGGGGAAGGGGGGGGGGGGGCGGGCAAAAATGGGGGGAAATGTGGCTGCGCTGGGGCAGCAGCATAGACATTGGGCAGGTGCAAGAAGCTCTGTGTTGGAGAACTACACAACCATATATATATATATACTTAGACATATGTCAGCTCATTCGAGATTTGTGGTCTAGAAGATGCCCTTCTGCGTACAAAAACTATTTATATTCGGTGAATCTTATCTATACTCAGAATCATACACACATGCAGACATACATACATACATACATACATACATACATACATACATACACACACACATATATATATATATATATGCACTGATAGATACATTCTTGTTTCTACTACAAATAGCTGTGCCTAAATGTGTACAGGCTTATGAAATACAAATTATATGTAATTCAAAAAGTGTCATGATACTCGATGTATGTGTATATATATATATGTATATGTCTGTATCGTATGAAAAAATGGTTAATGTTTCCGTGTGTGGTGCAGTACATGTATGCTGTGTGGTTGTCTGGATTGCAGCTGCAGAGAAGATCTTGAGGCTGATTGAGCATGGAGTTGATCACAGGATTGAGGTCTACTGGACACGTGACATTGTGAGTGTGCGTCGCAAGAATGGCCCGATGGTATGGTCCATGCACTTCACCAACATGAGGGTTGGCATCATGGTTGCCAATGAAGTTGCGCCTCTGCTGATTGCTGGAATTGCCAGGGGCTTGTGTCCTTGAGGGCTGGTTTGGTGCAGCAGGAAACGTATCGCAACAGGATCTTCGGTGTCCGTGATGAGCTGTATGAGCAGCATGGCACTCATTGGCCGTGAGTTGGAGACATGGCTGGCTGATAGATGATGCATTTTGCATCTTTGATCATCCATATGTGTGACCGTTGTTTACATGTGCCTGGGATCTACATGCCTGCGTGGTGGTATATGATGGAACTTCATGTGTAGATGTGTACAATTGTACAGAGACACACCCACGTGTAAATCTTTTTATTCATATATATATATATACATGTATTATATATATATATACATTCATCTTGGTCTGCGCAAGCTGTATTGACTGTCAGTGTGCAAGAATTGTGGATCCGGGGAGGTGTTGCGCACTATAGATGTGTGGCTGTAGCTTGCGTTTGCTGTGGCGTGTGGGGCAGTGGGTGGGAGCCATGTCAATTTTGGCTGCACATGCCAGCTGCCGACAAGGCTCTTTAGGTATCCTGCTGCTATAGAGCCAGTCGCCAAGTGCTGCTGACTGGTTCATGGTAGTTTGCATTGCAAGCTTTAGGTGCCAAAGGCTGTTCTCTGTCAGACCGTGCGCAAAGTGTGAAATTGGTAATGTGTTCTGCTTCGACTGCTTTGGTGCTGCATTTCAAAAAGCTGGTAGATGTCGTGCTCCCTGCTGCAACTCGAGGCCTGTATGCCCCGTGGCAACAAGCGCCTTCTGCGTGTCGTATGTGATGATGAAGCAGGCCTGTTGCTCTTGCGTGTGCGATGGAGCCTTTCTATGTTGTGAAGCTGCATGAATGGTATCGAAAAGCCCACCTTCTTGTCATTGGCTGCAAGATATAAAAAACAAATATATGTTGTGAAGCTGCATGAATACTATACTTCCCTTCTTGTCATTATCTGACAAGACATAATATATTCACATACATGTACAACTATGGTTGTGTGCTGCGTGTTCTCGGCCCCCTCCTAGATGGTATCCATGCACCCCCTCATTGTTTATGGTCTCCCCTAAACCCCCTAAACCTGAAACCCTCACCCCATACCCCTCTAAAGGCCTGATTGCTCTAAACCCTAAAACCCTAACCTTAAAACCCTAGAAAAACCCTCTAAACCCGAAAGCCCTAAACCAAGCTACAGCCTGGTGCAAGGGTGGGGGTGAGGGGCAACCATGTATGGGCAGGTTGCCTCCGCAGACAAGCAAGCATTGCTGCTTCGTCTGGTCCTGCGCCCAGCAGCTGCTGTGCCATGTTTTGCCAGCCCAGTTGTACCGGCAATCCAAAGTTTCTGTGTCAGGGGATACACAAAGTGCCAGAGTGAATCAACAGTATATGTTTCTGTGTAAAACGCAAAACCTGTCTGAGAGTGAAACCACCTATGCTTGGAAGCATGTTTCATCTATGTCCAAGGTTCAACACGCCATCCGACCGATGATTCAGGTGCACAGGGATAACTTTGGATGCAGAATAGGTGCATTGGTGTGTGTGAGTCCGTCTAGTGCAAGCTCCGCAGTGTGCAGGTGCCATAGTAGCATGTTCAATATTATCATGTGAGCATATGAAGCTGATCCTGTATGTCAATCGATTATATATATATATGTATATGTGTGCTATGATCTATACATGTAGCATTGTATGTGTCAGGATGTATGATCGCATGCCTCGACAGACACACACACATATCTCCGTCTCTCTCTCTTTCTGTACATGGCACAACTGCGTCTAGTTTTTTACACTTGCTTGTGCTGCCATGGGCGAATGGGGTGTGGACTTGCTTCTGCGACGGCTTTTCCATGCCGGAGTTCCTTATGACTTCTGGCTGCAGCTGTGTGTAAGGTTTGTGTGCCGCTGTATAATGTAATCATGCCGTAACATTTGTAGAATGTGCAGAGTCGATTCGATGTGTTGTTGTGCATATGTACACACGCATGCAAGGTACTTTGCGTCGCTCTCATATTCCTTGTCTTCAATGACAGAGTAGACAAGGAATTTGCCATTGGGACTCGAATGATGCATTGGCTGGTCTGGATTCTGCTTGATATATACATATATATATATACATATATAGACATGGCTTGGACATGGCAGCTGAGGCATACAGGTTTGGTGAATGCTTCGCCGGAGCGGCCAATGTTACTTTTGCTGTGAAGCTGTCTGGCTTCCCTGCCTTTAAGCTCGACAAGAACTACTATGGTGGAGCCTGTCAAAACTTCCTCACAGCTCCTGGCTATGCGTGCCTCGTGAATTACATGTCTTGTGTACATGATGAGAAGGATATATATATATATATATTTGTATATGCTGCAAGGCTTACATGTGCCAGCTCTGGATCCCTGAGGCTAGCCCTTCTTTCTGTCCTTCGGCTCTGCCCCCGAAGTGTCTTGCTGATGGCTCCTGATTGCAGCAGCTTCTCGTGGATGAGTAGCAGTGGGTCTCAACGATGCTGGTATGCACCCTTGGGTGCTTGTGACAAAGAGTGGGTGCAGCGAGGGAATCGCATGGCCAACAGGTGTGTCAGTTCAAAGATTGTTACACCTGAGGTGTCTCATGTTGTGACTATACATATAATATACTTTTATTTATAGTCGGACTTTAGAGCCATGTGTGGTTCTCCCAGCTCCCTGCTGAGGGTCATTCTGCTCGTACACTTGGCAGCGTCTCTTGGACATAGCTTTATAATCGAGCAGCCGTCCAGTGCATGTTTTGGCGACTTGCCGCGCTGGCGCCACTTTGTTGAGAATGTTTGCTACGTGTCTCTGCTTTCTGGCAAGCCTTGTTCATTTTTTGTCCGCTTTGCTGGGGGTGTTAATTTATATGCATACCATATGTATGAATCTGAAGCTTCTTCAATGTTTCAAGAAAGCCATATCCCCAGGTGTTTAAGCAGAAGGTATTCATGGGGGCATATGGATCGGCAAGTTGGAAGCCGACATGCTTGTGGTCAAATTCCTCGCACGTTGGTTTGCTGAATCGTGGACCCATTCCTCACGAAGCATATGCAGAAATGGTGTGCAGATGATTGTGACTCATGTATACTGCATGGTCTAGGGTTGTAATATATAATTTATATATATATATATATACATATGTGTGATGGCAGAGAAAGGAAGAGAGAGATACAGAGGGAAAGAGAAAGAGAAAGATAAAGAAGAAGAGAAAGAGAAAGAGAAAGAGCAAGAGAAAGAGCAAGAGAAAGAGAAAGGGAAAGGGAAAGGGAAAGGTAAAGGGAAAGGGAAAGGGAAAGAGAGAGTTAGAGAGAGAGTTAGAGAGAGAGAGAGAGAGAGAGAGTGAGAGAGAAAGGGATAGAGACAGACATGAGGGATAGATAAAGACAGACATATACAGGTTTCTCTGGGTGAATGATTATTTAGTATTATATACATGCATATCCATAATCGAAAGGACATGGGCCCTGCTCATACCTAGAAATATATGTATGTATATCTATAAATAGATGTAGATATATACATGCAGCTCAGGAGAGCCGGAAGAACAAGGTGCCTGTCGCAAAATATCATGTGAATTCCCGTGGCAAAAAATGCTCGACAGGGGACAAGAAGCGCTTGCAAACCAGCCAGAGCCCACCTCAGCTGACATATGATTCTTTCATTCATGCAAGAATCATGCAATGATTCGCAAAGAAGTCTCCATGACATGGCTTGCTGAGGCAATACACCTGTGCATTCGGATACCGGCTAGCTGAGCTCATCCCAGACATGCATGAGGGAATCAAAGGTTTCCGAGTGGGGCAGGTGAGCTCCTGGCAACCAGTACTCTTTTTTTTATCATTGTAAATTGCTTTGTCTAGGGGTGCTTGATTTATGTCCATATATATATATACATATAATGGATACATGTGCACTGCTCACCAGGATGATGCTGGCGCCAATGTGGTACACCTGCTGCATGTGCTGAAGGCCGATGAAGACCTTTGGCAGGACGCGGATATGGAGAGTGTGGTTGCCTATCTTCGGGCATCCTCATCCTTGGTGGTTCCTCCTGCCATAAGATCTGTGCTCGGCATGGATTAGCAGGCTGCAAGCACACATGGTTGGCTGTAGACAAGGTATATGCAGTCCATGTTAATTATTTCGATAATTCCACGATGAGGATTCGACACTTCTGCCTTTTTCTTGATGGCCCGAAAATGCTGCTGAGTGCCGTGCTTGAAGATGATCTTGTCTTTGCAAGCACTGACCTGCAATCAAGTCATGTGATGTTCTTCTATATATGATTATAATATATACGATATATATATATATATATATATCATAAGAAGAGGTAGGATTACCATATAGAAAGAAGCCACATGCATTGTGTTGTGATGATCTTCATATATAATCTATCAAAAAATACTCCAAGACACTTGATGGCAACTACGTCCCTGTTGCGAAAGAACTTATCTTCATGCTATCAATATAAAGCATAGGAAAACACAAAAAAAGCCACCCGAACAGGAGACGCAGAAAAGCGCAGAAAACAAGAAAAAAGGCGCAGAAAACAAGAA